>CAJHUC010001676.1:0-33183 GCA_905146915.1 Ostreobium quekettii
TTGACTATTTGAGTTCAGCAGAGACACGTGACATGACCAACTTGTCGAAATTTCCACGTTCCCTGTAAGGATGTTCATTCATTCGCTCTGCATCACTGCCCACAGCACAAAAAAGAGTCTTACTACCCCTTGTTTAGGGGCAGATGCTCTTCTGCACGGCCTATTTCTCTTTGGCTTTGTAACAATTTTCCCCTCTCGGGGCGGGATTGCTTCCAGAATCATCCCCAACCAGACCAGAGGACACACGAGCCCCCGAGCGCAATGGAATGGCATCCCGCGTTGCATCAACCGGAAGCGCAGCCACCCCCCTAAGGGTTCAGTTCGACATTCCTGTCCGCTTGATGGGGGTTTCACTTCCTTGCCATCGAAACGCGCCTCCCACCGGAGCAAGGACCGATTCCGAAAACCACTTTCCGCGCCAAACAAGATGATGCGGAAGGCGCAGAGCGTGCCACGATGGACGTCAAGGCCATGGCTCATGTTTCTTTTAGTGATTCACGCGTTTGGTAAACATCCATACAGCAGCCCAGGCGTCCTGTGCAGAGGACTGCCCTGCCGAAATGCGCCATTCGTTCTGTCGACAATCGAAATGAAAAAGGCAACGGCCGCCAACTCGCTGACGCTTGCAACGCGATCCCCAAGCAGCCATCCCCAGGGCAGGTCCCTTCAATTCAATCTGAATTGAAGCCGCGCACTCGGCGTCCGCTGTGGCGCGCTCTGAGCCTTCCGCATCTTCTTGTCTGGCGCGCAAAGTAGTTTTCGGAATCGGTCCTTGCTCCGGTGGGAGGCGCGCTTTGATGAACGAAGGGCTCTCGATGGTGAAATTTTGGCAACATCGCTGGAGTGGGCAGGGGCCCACCTCCTTGCCGCCCAAAGGCGCTCCGCGGGCGCTGCGGTGCCGTTCAGCGGTTGCCCAAGTCGAGCTACGCCTTGAGAATCCTCCCAGAAACGACACAGCAACAGGCTGGCGCCGGTGGCCCAACGGGGAACGGCAGTAGTTTGTGTGCACCATGCCCTGTTCGCCTAAAAACCTTGAAAACATAAGAACCTAAATCAAAAAATATAAAAAATGAAAAATTTGAAACCTGAAAAAAACTATTAAAACCCAACTAACGAACCTAGAAGTGGATACGGAAACCCAAGAAGGATACCCAGACACCCTAGACACGCCGAGAACACTTAGAAATAAGCTTAAATGTAGGACTAGAAAACTTAGAGGTAAACCTGGAAGTAACAGGTGCACGTTGGATTGTTTTGAAGTTGGACGACAACCAACCCCAAACTGCTGTTGGGCGACTGTACTGGCAGGTGACTTGCAGGGTACCAGCAGTGTGGTGATGCTATGGGCCGGTGAGCACATTCTGCTTTGGGGGATGTTTTGTGGATTTAATGACCATGCGGGTCGTGCGTCCCAACCAAAAATGTAAGCCTACAAATCTGAGGACCCAAAATCTCACTTACACTGAGCAGCATTTGCATTTACACTTCATGTTTCGCAAAATCATCGGCCATGAAATTCTGCATAGAGTACTGCCCTACAAGCCTTGCACTGGTACCGTTACAATGTATAAAAATGTTCTCTGGGTCCCGACGAAAACCACAGCCCACCCTGGCATTCGCCTGCCCCATCATTTCTGCACCTGTTCCCATTTCCCCACTGGAACTCTTGACTGTGGTGCCAAATACTGGAAGATTATTCAACATGCATTTGAAAGGAAGCACAACACACTAGTAATGCAGATGGCAAGCTCTAGAATTGTCCTCGTAATATTCTTCAAGATCGGAATCATCCATGCCAATTTCATTGCGGCGCCAATCGGTACTCTTGGGACCCGCAATGCACAGCGACTTGGGCAAGCGTCCAATCCCAGCACCGGTGACGTGCCGGCAGTTGCGCACATCCAGAAACCGAAGCGCCAGAAGCTTCCCCACACATTCCAGCCCCCGGTTCGTAACGCCCTGGCAGCCGTGCAGGTCAAGGTGCTTGAGGCCCTGCAACCCCTCCGCCCACTTCAAACCTGACCCTCCACAGCACCCCTCTCCCCACAGCGACAAGTGTTTCAGTCTACTGAGCTTCCCCAGCTGGCCCAGACCTTCATCGGTCAAACGTGAGCAATCCAACTCCAAACAAGTCAATGCCGTCAACGCACCGACATGCATCATTCCATCATCGCTGACCCTGCAAGAGCGCAAGCCCAGATGGGTCAGGAGTTTTGGGCCTGCAATGTGCCGAAGCCCCTTGCTGGTGACCAGTGCACACCCTTTCAGATTGAGGTGGCTGAGGCTTGGCAGCATGGCCAAATGCGCCACCCCGGAATCTGTCATCCTTCGGCACCACGACAGGTCCAAGTGCATGAGGTTGGTCATTCGGCCCAAGCTGTCCATGTCGCTGTCGGTCACATCACAGCCCCCAACATCCAGCCAAGTCAGGCGAGGCAGCCTTGCCAACAACGCCAGGTCCTTTTGGGCCATGCCGCCAAATTCCCCACATCTGAATGAGAACCCCAACGCCTTGACCCCGATGAACTTCCCCACGAGGGCATCCACCAGCTCTTGCAGAGGAGCGCCCATGGCTAGGGTCAGGTGTTCAGCGGACTCGGTGGCCCATCGGCTCCAGTGTCGATTCACCAGCCGCAGGGATCTCACCACCAAAGAGGTGGCTCCCAATTGCTGTTTCAGTATCGTCTTCACATTGTCCAGGATGTCATAGGGCAGCACACCCCAGTCTACCATCATCCCCTTCCAGGCCTGCTGTGCAGCACCAGCAATCGGGAAATGAGCTGACATTCTGCACACTGCATGTGGAGCCATTGAGGTTCAAGTTCCAATTTGCATTCTTGATTGTCAATTTATCAAGAAAGTCAACACAATGCCTGAGCTCTTCCGAACCGTCCTCTTTTGTCGGCCGTGAACAGTTTAAGAGAGCACAAAACTTGGCAAAGGAGTGCTGGAATGGAATTTCACTGCTGGCACTGATGAGATGCAGCTTCAGCAGCATATTGGCCCGAAGAGTGCTGAGGCAGCCACTCTGCCCTTGGCTGACACACAACAGTGTGGTAATCACTGCTTCGGACAGGAATGGGATGTCAGCCTTGGATGGCAGCTGGATTGGCTTACTGAGTGCTAAGGACAAACACTGCATAGGCTACCAAATTGCATGCAACTGAACCTGGTTCAGCCTCTTAACATTTTGTAAAAGGATGTAGAAGTGTTGCAGCACATGGTTAGCAAGAACACAACATTTTCCCTACCGCCAGATTTTTGTGTAGGTCAATCAAACAAAATTCAATCAAGAGGGGTTTCAGTGGAGGACATCATCAGAGCACCAGTTGGCACTGACATATGGTTACTGCTTGCCAACTTCTCAAGTCTGCCCTTCCGGCATGAACACTTGCAATCAAAATCAGCACGTTCTTCCAGATTCGCTGCCAAAATTTGTTGAGGGCAAAATGAAGGCATTGCCAGTTTGGAAAGAGCCACAGCTTCAGGGACGGGCAGCGCGACAGGGGGATCCAGAAACGAGATCCCTTGCTACTGTGTTGCTAAATACGCCGGGTACAAAGCCAGGTCATGCACCACATCATTGTCTTGTAGGGACGACTAGACGCAAAGCCATTCCCAAATTATGCTGCACCCCTACCCCTGCAACGCAATCAGCAGGCCGCCCGTTGAGCAGCCAAGTCCCAGGGCGGCAACATTACCCGCAATGGTCAGGGTGTTTGAATTCCCGCGACAGCCCGCTGCACGCTGCCGCCCCTCCCGGCGATCTCCCCATTTCCGCATCAACCTATCGCCCACACGCCGTCGCCGATAGCAAAACAGAAACCAAATAAAACAGAGAAAACAACACAGAATCCAGAACAGAAGTCAACCAAACAGAAATCATCCAAACAGCATCCGGCGTCCACAATCCAGAATCGCAATCAGAATCGGACGCACCTGCCGACGCGGGGCTCCTCCGGCGAGTCCGGCCGATCGGCCGCCAGCGGTGGCGCGGCCCCAAGTTCCGAAAACCCGCTCCGACAGCCGTCCCGTGAGACACTCCCACGCGCACACCGGGAGAGTCCAATCGCTGCCCCTTGGGCCAGCACTCTGCCCTCCAGCTCAGCCACGGCGCGGGGAGAGTGCGAAATCTTGGGCAGCCAGCGTTTGCAGCGAATGGATGGGTCTCAACTGATGGCAATCGGTTGGACGAGGCGGGCCGTGGCCGTTCTTATGGCGCCGTGGTGGGTTGAAGCGGTGGGAAGTTGGGCGGCCAGGGTGGCGGTGTCCATGACTTGAGGGGAGGGGGGTACAGGGCTCGTTTAGCGATGGCTCAAACTACAGTAGGAGTCCCTATATAGCGCCCCCCCTGTGGCATGGCCAAAATTTTTGCCAGCGCTGGGGCACGTGCTGCACTTGTGCCGCAACAAATGCGCGCTTCAACAGCCCTGCACATTGCCGCAAATACGAGTTGCTTACGACAAGAACGCAGATGTTCAAGCTGGGAATGACTTGAATCATTCTTCTTCGAAACAATGCTACAGTAGCATGATTAGGTTCTTGGTTGCCAATCTTGCACCATGACATTATTCTCTAGGAGCGGAGGGCTCAGAAGCGGGCGCTTTTCCTCAAAAGAAATCTGAGGCCTCATTATGTCAACAGGACAATGCAGCAATGCGACTGAGGAACAGCGCAATTGAAAAGACCACGAGCGGAGCTCAGGAAGGAGCCATCCGTGTTGCACGGGTACGCGAAAAGAAGCCTCCTGCTTCACATCAAAAAATTATCCACGCGAAGCTTCTGCGTTACCTGTCATATAGCTACACAATATGCGGGAATATAATTCAGGACAGTCAGCGCTGTGGCACTGATTGTATTTAGATTGTGCACTAACAGAGTGGCATATACGAAGAATTATGTGGTTCAGCTGGATGCAGACTCAGATCTTGTGCAGTATGGCACCCCTCGAGGATGGAAGGCGCTGCCGTGGGAATTTTCTTTCTTCTTGGTCTCGGTAGGCTACGTCGATAAATAATTCATTTCCCTAGGCACATTGTTCCTCGTTGCAGGGCAATTATTTATGAGAGTTAACGACATTACGACAGGCAATCTGCGACAGTGTACCCTAGGTAATGAATCGCCGAGACTGCTGTGAAATTCACAGAGGAAAGCCACGTCTCCGTTTTTTCAAGCCTGCAGAAGAGCAAAGATTTCTTTTGCTGAGATGCTGCTTAAGTTATTCGACAAGCTGCTGTCTTATCATTCTTGATATATTGTTATTGGTATTTAATGTTTTCAACCAGCCTTTGTCATTCTATTTTCTGTATCAGAGGCTCACTGTGCCTGGCTACGAACAGGGATCGGTTTTCGAAGCAAGGGAATGCATGCTCAAGACTTCTCCAGCCGCGGGGGGGCTCAATCGAAATTTTTTAGGCCCGCAGGCTTGCTTTATATTCACTGTGCTTCATACATAGTTCCTTACATGAATCGAATTTCAAATCAGCGATTACCCAAAGCTGGTACAAACGTGGGCGGGCGAGGAATTCACCTACCGTGAATTAGATACAGCACCAAGATGCGCATGCCTTTCAGTAATCTCGAATCGCTTCGCACCCATTGGGCGCGCCGATATGGAGTCGAGCCTTTGCCACGTCAGAACAACTGATGCCAAGGGTATGGGTACTAGTACATCTTTGCCCATGCTACGTGTATCTAGCGCAACATGGCAACGGTGTTTTGTGGATGCGTAGCTAATTCATGCCCAGGAAATACTACCGGCGTTTCAAAAATATTGTCACTTTTCTACTCTTGCTATAGCTTTGTACCATCAAATCAATTAGTCAATCCGACACCAGATGCGGATTGCTTTGTCGACTTGGGGCTGATGTGGATCTTGGTAAATTAGTCATCCACCTACAGAAGGAAATTCACAGTCCCTTCAAAACCTCCCTTTCCATCTGTGCCGGGGTCTCAATTTCCCGTAGTTTTGCGCTCGCGTTATGACCATGCGTGCAGCCTATGTGCCGGAAATCGCTGAAGAAACTTGTTGTCAATGATATTTCAATAGTTTTATTATAATTTCAAATTGTATTCTTTGCGGGTAATCTGTTCCACTATGCTGGCTCGTGTCTTCGGGACTCCCAATTTCGACGATTGGCCGTGCTAAAACCAACCTAGGTCGTTTCGACTTTATTGCCAGCATGCACGGCCCTCCTAATGTTGGTGTGCCGGCTACGTCAATACTATTGCGACAATTTAGGTGTGTCTTGGCATTTGTCCACAAAATTCCCACAATCCTTGTTGACACCCCAGAAATATACAGCAAACCTGTATTGTTTATTTTTATATTCTGCATTGATTTTAGCCGAATATTCAGTGAAGCTCAAGCCACCAGGTCAGTCGACTTTCCTAGAGGCATCTCAGCTTGATCCATCTTTTTTCAAGGCCAACACGAGATTGCCATTCTCCCATTAGAATCCCGGCAAATCCAAGCTGCAATTCAGCTTGTCCTCACCTATTGGATCAAGGAAGACACCGATTGCCACGTTCGAGAACTCCATGGATAGCTCTCAATACGGCGCGTCAAACCTGTTTTGGTCGATATTTCTAACTTTCACTTCCGACTGCTCGAATTAATGATGCGACAATACTTTGGGAACACAGAGAGGAAGTAGGTGGTATTTAGCGCTATAATGTGCATGAAACACATATCTTGCACTGATTCTGCTCCCGCCAAGTACACCTCTCGAAGGTGTAAGCAGCAGCGCGGAGAAACGAATTCACTCAATAACTGTGGTGCTCCTCTGGAGTTGCAGAAGCACGACGGAGGCAGGCATGCTTATTTAACATAGACGGCCACGCACTATGTAGGCTTTGCTGTACTGACAATCTGTTTCACTGTTCAAGGTTAACAACCACTGTCGCTAATATTCTGGATTCTAATCGATTGGTGCCTTCTATGAGGCAAAGAAAATTGCTTCTGGATGGAGATCTTTATTGGAAGAGTACGGGTTATCAAGAAAGAAAAGTAGTTTCAGTACTACAAGCTTCTGATGATCGTGCCCGAAGTTGCAGTGCATTAAATCTGATAAAATATTCTGTGGCGTTTCTGTGGGATCAGAGGAACTCGACTGTGCGAGTGGAAAACTGTGAGTTCGTGGGCAACGGCGCGACTTCGGGAGGAGCCATCGGCGCTGACGTAAGCAGCACAAGACGTGCTTTAATTTCCTTCCCCAAATTTCGCCATTACATTTCCATCACTTTTTTGGTCACGAGAAGCCTAAAAGCTCGTGTCTCGCTCTCGCGTCAGCATACTCTGGAATGAGCTCTGAATAGGATTTTGGCCTTCCAAATTTTGCACCCATTATATTAATGAGTCATCATTGGATATTGCTGTCATGTGAAGAGCTTCAGCCCGTGATCTTCATGCATGACATGTGCCAGTATATTGTCAATCTTTGGCGACATGATGTCCAAATGATGTGCATTAAATATGAGGTGAGGCGCTTTGTGGATATCAGAGGAACTCGACCGTTAGGGCGGAGAACTGCGTGTTCAAGAGTAATAGCGCGTTACCGGGAGGAGCTATCGCCGTTGAGGTGAGATCCACCAAAGTGCGTTTCGCTCCATTACTGTTCGACACCCTTCAGCAATTGAAAGAACAGTGCCGCCCCCCTCTGAACGACCGCTCAAACTGAGAATTTTACTATCCAATTAGTTCCTTCACAAACGTGTGCTCAAGAATTTGTATTGTGCTGCCCCAAAACCAAGACAATCCGTTATGCTTTTCAGATTTTGAATTGATTTGTATAAGTCGTCTTCTGCCCAATATGCGTCGATATTGGGTGTCAAAATTACCAAAGACGTCTCGATAATTGAAATTGGGAATGTACTCTCAGATATTCTTATTGGTGTGGTAGCCCGTCAGATTGACCAGCCATTGCCGCCCCGTTATGCACAAATTCTCTGCATTCAAGCACAGGTCACAATTGCAATGAACGAATTCATTATTTGGAGAACGTGACAGAAGGGGCAGAAATTCTGCAGAGCTGATGCGTTTTCAGTGGCAATACACACAAGTGTATTGTGCTGCCTTTGTTGAGCTTGGTTGAAATCAGGTTGCAGATGTTTGCCACTTCTGTCTCCTTGCCTATGCAGAGGGCCAACGCAATACCGCGAACGGTCGACAACCCGTTTTGGGCGCAATGCTGCATACAATGGTGGCACCATCTGTGTATCGGCGAGTGATCGGGCTGCTTGGATTTGGTTGTGTCCCCCACCACCAGGCAGCCCTATTCATAGCATATTTCTTTTACTGCATTTAGGGCGCCCCCCACGTCGATTTCTGTGCTCAGAATATGGTATAAAACATACCACTTGAATGCATCATGACAAACATAGTACTTGGTCAGTTCATGCCGTGGACGTGGCCATGTTTTATGTATCTATACCCAAAATATGTGTATAGCCATACCGATTTCCACGCACGGGATCCATTGAAAAAATCCATCTTGCAAAAAGTCTTGTGTTGCAGACAGCCATTGCAAACAGGGCAGGCATATAGGAGTGTATTACATTGAAATCCATTGAATTCATGAGGCGCTTATACAACACTCGGGTACACACGCCTGACGCTTGGAACACTCCATTTTCAAGCGTGTAAATGGAAATTGGCAAATGGAGGAGAAGATAGACACGGCATGTTGCCGCCCATTTAGGACTAGAGATGACCGAGCTTGACTTACTCTATGAAATAAGATTTGAAAGCAGGTAAAGTAATGGGATATGTGACTTTGATGAATACATTATATTGGTTGCAATTTGATTGCATCAGGCCAATTCCATTGCCAGTATCCCCCTCACATATGTGTACAAGCAACACATTCGAGCTGTAAGCATCTCTGAATACGTTGTCTCTGTGAGGCTCAAAATTTCGGTCGCGCAATGGTAAATCATTCGGCGTACTGGAAATGCGCCAGGCATCCATTGCACGTCCTTGCCAATAAAGGAAGCGATGGACTGCTTTGCCGTTCCTTGATTCGCGTTCGGTTGTCTTCTGATTCGTTCTGATTTGCTCGTGGCTGGCAGGGAGCTTCGACTTTGCAAATGTTCAACTACATCTTCAGGAACAACAATGCCATGAATGGAGGGGCGATGTATGTGATACTGGGAGGCAGCCAGCGGACTGAATACGCGGTCAGAGACACCACTAAACCGTAAAATACGTCTGCTTTGAATTTCATGCTCGAAGCATGCCAGCGCTCAGTGAAATTCAAGCGCACAAGCATGCCTTGATAAAGGATGCCCTCTCAATCGAGAAAATAAATACGAACAGCGACTGATCAAGCCGAGGACGGTGATCTGTACAGGGTTCTCGAATCACTGAGTTTGCAGCTGCTTCGAATGTGTTATTAGGCCCGTGTGCGCTGCGGAATTGCAGGCATTGTCCCCATATAACTTCCGTTATACGATGTCTGCTGATACAAACACCAACAACTGCCCGACCACATTGTTATGGTATCCAATGAAAAATCTGTGTGGTATGTTATGCTTATGTTTTTAGTTTTTTACCATCTTCGTTGCTCGTCAATAGCTGAAGAATCACAGTATTATTTTAACGAATTGAAATTTTATGAAGAGCCTGTTGCTGTTAGAATAAGCTTGCGAACAAGCTGGCGGCAAAATACTTTTTGCACAATATTTTATAGGATAGGAAGCGACACATCTAGGTTTCCTGAAGGAAATTAGATTTATGGATTCAATGGTAAGATGCGCAATTTATCTTTTCGATAGGAAAACTTCATGTACTATCTGATGAAAAATGCACATTCTATTATTGAGATACTTCGGAAGTTCCACTAGATGAACCAGAGTCTCGCACCTAGGTAGCTTTCTGGAAGAGGGAAAGATTGCCATCTACTACTTCCTCTATCCGGAATTAATTGTCCTCTATTTGAGAGGCAAAATTCGTTACAAAGGACACCTTAAATTTGCAAAAGAACATCAGAATCGGAAACATTGGGTTGCAAAACACTTAACTACCAATTTTCAAGAAAAAGATTAGCCCCACCCCCTCTGGATGGCCTCCCCAATTTGCCGAAAATGGTCCAAAAAGTGTGTGTGCAGATTCCGCATCCGCTAGAGATCCGCACGTTTCTATGTCGCTCCCGTCCTTGGTGCGCCAAAGACAAGCCGTTGCTGTCTTTGCGGTGAAGTGTGGTGTCCCTTACGTGGAATAGCGCTTGCCAAACATGCTTGAGCGTGTTTGGATCCCCATTGTGGAAGGCCATCGTCGCAGTTTTGACGACTTCTGAAAACTCCATCGGCCATCGCCGATCTTTGACGTGCGGATGTAAAGCAAGCGGAAAAGGCTAGGGCCCAAGGCATTCAAGCTTGGGGCTATGTGTGATCTATTGTTTCGAGGTTATGTAGTAGACTTTCTTGGACAATCTGCCTCGATTGAGGCTTGAATCGGAGCTTTTGTGGACAGCCTGGCCCACACCCCACAACTGCCACAATCTGCCAATTCTTGCATGCAATCCACAATCCATTGCAGCCCAGCAAGTGCATTTCCCTTTGGGGGACATCGTTTTATACATCTTGCTATTCTCCTCAAGCTCAAGCCCTTCAAGTGCCAAAAACTGGTCGATTCAGCATTCCGGTCCAGGAGAGCCACCGCCTACTTGCCCACTAATTGTGCGCCGTTGAATGGGGTGATGGCCACCACCTTCCTAAAGGTCTGCGAGGAACTTGGGAGGCCTCTTGCAGTATCCCTTGTGGTGGAGTTGGAGGTCCAAAAGTCGTGGTCCAAAAATCTGGACCCGATGGGCATCTCTGATTTGGACAATCGAGCTTGAATTGCAGCCGCAAGACACGGCGACTTCCACGATCAGGACTTTCAAGACACATTTTCTGTTGCCCTTCACCTTTGCAAATACCTCTATGATCTTCTGTCCAAACGGCGTGGATAGTTTTGCCCGGGCGGCTCTGTAGCGCTGCCGCAAAAGCGTGCTCCTCAAACAGCTAAAATGGCCATTCCAGCAGGGATGTTGAAGAATTGATGGGTTTCTAGCTGGATGACCCTTGCTACAAGTGCTGCCAAATCCGCAATACTCCACGGATGGACTAAAAATTTTGAGTACGTACTCTCAAAACATAGGCGCAGCTTTGCAAGAAATTTGAATGAGAAATAAAGTCTCTATGTTATAGAAGCAAGGCACCAAAATCATAGAGGACAATTCATTCCGGACGGAGGAAGTATAATTCAAGCGGCTCTAATTCTCTTAATGCGTTGAGCGCAAATTATTGTGCCCACTATTTGAACATGTGAGAAATGGCGCATATCACAGCTCGATTCCCAATTAGAGATAAAGGTAATGAAAGTTTCGAATTCAGTGGCAAGAATGCCAGGAGCGTCTGGATTTGCAAGCTTGTGGCTAAAATTTCCATGCGCGATGTTGCGACCAAATCAATGTAACCAGATTTTGTGTCTGGGACAGGTCGTTTCCAGAACAAATGTAGCATTCAGCTACTTTGAAAGCAATATTGCTGAAACTTGCGGAGGAGCTATATTTGTTCTGGTGGGTAATCGGCGGAATTCCCCAGATCGTGAACTCTCAGCCCGTATTGCTTTCGAAATCAACTTCTTCATACAAAGTACACACCTGCGCCGCGTCTCATCAAATTGATTAGGGGAGCTTTTGCCTGAAAATATGGCAGGCTTGTTGTTGAATTTCGGCAGATGCTTTTGCGAAGGAGACAGATGCAACAATTTGTGATCGCACCGCGCATGTTGAATTTTATGGGCATTGCAAGCGGATGTCCTATCTTGCCGATGTAGTACAGAAAATTCGATAACAGCCAATTTGCCATTCTGATCTCTTCAAGAGCAGCCATTCTCTACATACCAGCCTTCCTGCCTTCCTTGAGAAATTTTTATGGCATGACATATTAGGATCAGACAATCGAACGCAACTCGCTTGAGAACATTTTCAACCACCCAACGGACACGTACAGTACTTGCTGTTACATCGTTTCTGGCATGGATAAGGACAATACAGCAAAATAGGGAGCAATATTTGAGGACAAAACTATGAAACGGCAATGATGCCGGCAGACGTAAATAGCGCCAGCAACTCTACCTAAGGTTGTCCTATATATAGCATTTCCGTGCAAAAGGCTCGCGAGGATCATGAAAGGTACGAGTGACCTAAAACCCTAAATAAACATCATGATCTTCACGTACGGAAATGAATGGCAGGGCAAATTTGCGCAATAGCTGTTCGCCTACCAACAGTCTGACGGAAAGCAAACTATTGTATCATCTCTAAATATAGGAGAGCGAAAACAGCTCTGAGGATCTACACAAAACTGCCAAAGCGGCGTCCAGGATTCAAAATATGGGCGGCAGATCTCTTGCATATAAGCCACTATAATCAATGCAACATTTCACATATTGGAATTCTCCAACTCAGTTGCGCATACTAAATAACGTAATTCCAATCATTTTGAGAGTATCATAATTCTTTCGCAAGTGCCCGATGTCCGTCATTCTTGAGACCAAATCACGAAGGTATGGTAGTTATTAAGTTACATGGGAATGATACCATGGTCAACAAGCTCGTGCGCTGTGGTGTGCCGAATAATGAACACGTGAGCTTGGCTTGAGCGGCGCAACTCAACGCCAGATGGCTTTGGGCGGACTTCCTCAGTATCAAGATACATGTCGTCGGGGTTGTGATTTTGGAAATTGCTGCCATAATTTCGACTCTACTTTGACTCTATTTTAAGCTAGAATTTCGCAATACCCAACGGTTTCTCACATGCAGATTTTTTGCCGTATCCGTTCTTTGGTGCATATTGTCCCGCTGCCCGTTGATCTCCGCTTCGAATGCGAAAAACTCCCAGCCTCAAAATCCAAGCACAATCCACAGGCATCGAAATGCTATCCTGAAGTGTTATCCTAGCACTATGTACTAGCTTCGAATAGTTGTCTACATCAACGACGTGTCCAAAAACACGCTTAGATAGGGAGAGTCATGTCTTGACTTTGTTCGAATTTTCGGCGGCGTTTATCAAATCCCGTATCGCCGGTGCTTCGACTTTGCAGGGCGTATAAATGCATCTTTGAGAATGAGATACTGATGCTAACACCCTCCGTCAACATGAAAAGCTTTTGGGATTAAATTGAGATTCAAAAGCTCTAATTAAAATTTGTGAAATAAAGTGCAATCTAAAGCATTGACAGAAATGCATCACAAGAAGCATCTCAGCACTCACTTGAACGGACCACAGTTGGCGGGTCATTGTTTTCTTCAGAGTTTTTATTATTTCGTTTCAAATACTGTGTTGATCGAATATTGTATTCAAGATATGTGAATTTTCAGGTCCCGGAAGACAAAAGCTTGACTGCGCAAATCTCAATACATCGGACAAACTTCACAATGAACAGAGTTGGGGTGACTTCCGCTGCGGCTAAGGCTGACGACGGAGGGGCGCTCTATGTGGAATTGAATCATGGCAACGATCCGTTCAAGTCCGCGCAGCCGTTGGGACATGGTGCGTGCTTGTTTCGCAGGTGGGATGCGTCTGCTTTTGGAGCCCTAGGCTGATGTAGAAGGCGCAGCATCAAAAGATTACATGGCTATCATGAACAGCACTTTCGTCGACAATACTGCATGGGGAGGGGCGCTGTTTACCAACATCGTAATGGATGTTTACTGCGGTTGGGATCTCGAAAGACTGTGCGAAGAAAATGGCACTGTGATTTCACAGTTTCTCGTGCAGATCGGCGACAGGAAGCAGGGCGCAAAAGGTATCGCTGGACGCCCTAATTGCAGCAAAACGTGGACGGGAAACAACGCGTTCTAAAGAGGGGACGTGGTAGCCACCAACATTCTTCTGTGTTGGTTTACCAAGAGTCCAAAGTCTTGCTGATGCTGGCGAAATCATTATCATACGGAATCACACGAGCGGAGAAGATTTGGAGCCCACAATCCACTAGCAAAAAAAGGACCAAATAACATTTTCGCGAACACCCACAAAACACATTTCATCAAATTTCTGCACACTAAGAACACAAAATAACATAAACCCGTAAAATTTGTACACTTTTGAACACGTGTTGTTTGGCCCTTTTTTACCTAGTGAACATTGCTCTCGAGGACGCCATGGGCAATTCTGTCACACAACAGATCGACGTGCTCATCCACGTGAATAACGATAATGTAAAAAATACCAGCTTCTCTGGCGAGCTCATAACTCAAGCGGGAGGCAACACTACCCTCGAGAGCATTCTTATGGTATCGAGCATCGGTGAATCACATGATTTCAGTCTTGAATTCTATCCAGATACCTTGAAGAGTATCAGCATTCGAGTGCATGTCATAGGGCGCCTTACTAGGGGAAATTGAAGAAATGGATGTCGTTGTGAAACAGTATGTGTCGCGTTGCATTTCGTGTGCCGAAGGTCTGTGCAGCTTTGGAAATTCGACTGGCTGCAAGAGTTGCCCCCCAGGGTGGTCGTTTTCCCCCTCGACCGTCACACCTTTGGCGGGATACTGGCATTCAACATCCAAATCGACACAAGCACATCAGTGTATACGAATAGATGCATGCAAATTTGACAACAGAGATGAGAACCTGACGGAGCAAGCGAGGAAGGCACACAAGGAGGGCTTGTATCTGGACTACCTTAACAACACTCAGTACACACAGTGCGTCAAGGTAAGGGACGCTCAAACTGCTGCCTATTCTGAAACTCCTGCCTTTTGTTGTTCAGTAGATTCATTTGAGGTGCCCACCAGTGCAATGACCTGCTATTCTTGCAATGATGCAGGAAAAATTTTCCAACAGCATTCATTAACTTGATTCTTGCTACTGCACCACAACTTACAGACAAATTGCCCTGTGCTTCGCAGGGCCATCACGGAATTCTATGCGGTTCTTGTGACGAGGATTACGGGCAACTGAGACTGGGCATGTGCATAAAATGCGGAAAAAGAACAAGGTCAATCATTTTCATGACGACGTTCGCCCTTCTTCATGTGATATTGGTCTTGGCCGTGACGAAGCAGGCATTATCTTTGCCCATCGGAGAACGATCCGAAAAGCTGGACACATCTGGTGGCAAGACTTCCGGTTCGTGTTCGTCCGTTGAGTTAATGGCTTCCGAAGATAGACCAAACAGAGCGGTAAAGAACTTCGCTGCCGATATTTTCAAGGTGAGTGATGCCGCGCGCTGACAGTGTGTGCATTCACCAAAGCAGTCTTTGTAATTTTATCAAAGACAGACCATTTCTCTCTTCGCATCTTTTTCGGCCCTACAAAGACAGCACACGCGCGAGCGCACCAAAGCGGTATTGTGCGCTAATGGCTTTACGCCCCGTGAGCCATGGGATGCACACGCTCATGCGCATTCAGGCAAAAATGACATTTCACTATCAGGGCAAACTTTATTATGTACATATTTCTTGTGTGCATGATGGTACATTTCTCGGCTTTAGGAGCAGATATTATTGCCGATAGCGTTCCGCACCGGTCGTGCTTCCCCAGCATATTGTTTGTTGCAACAATTTGCATTGATGATGGAACGTTTCGTTTCACATTCAAGTGGAGGTGTGGACCGAGTCCCTCGAAGGCAGTCTGTCATCATTCATTGCAGATGAATTTGTGTGCCAAGACTGCTGAGTATGTGGACTATGTTGTCCCGACCTAGACTCCCCTGCAAAACCATGACGCTGCACTGCGATTTGAGTTGCCAGGGCAGGGGGATGTTTCTTTTAAGTCCAACACAATATTTCCCCATTTCACACAGAATTAAGACTCCTGAAATTTAAAAACTGGGTTGCTGTGTTTGCATGCACACACTTCTTTTGCCTCAATGCTGCTCAGTAAGCCCTGTGTGCACGCACAGGCCCTGTTCAGTTCGTGTGGTTTTTTATACACTGATTTTCTTCTGTTATGTTCAAACTTTGAATTATGGTATAACCGCCAGGTTATTCAGAGGAAGGCGCATGCAGAGCAGGCGCATATGTTCGGCCTTGTTGAAACTTCAGAACATCGCGAGCTGAACAATAACATGGAAACTAAGTATCCAAAAAACGCCACAGCCGCGTGCCAACCAGACATCCTGCTGTGGGGTCCGTCGCCGTTCGAGGCGGTCAAGTTGACTATATTATTTCCCAAACAGCATGCAAGAATGCGCCATACGCTGGATACAGGAGGCCTTCACAATTCGCGGCAAATCCTATGCATTGAGCAGGGCACGGCGAGGCCGCCTTCTGATGTGCATATCCAGCATATAACCCCCAATTCAAACGAGGCACAGCTTTGGCAATGCCCAATTCCTTGCATCCGTGCTCCCTTGACTGGCTTGACGAAATGCTCTGCTGTTTTCTGCCGCGTTTGCAACAGATAATAATGAATTTTCTGCAAGTCACTGGAATTGCATTCTTCATCAATGTGAATTGGACATCGTCTGTCGCGGGGATGCTGGGATTCGCAGGTGCGTGATTCTGCCCCTATTTTCCAGGTGGCAGAACAAACGGAGTAGAGAAGAAACGGAAGTGTCAAAGCTGTGCAAAATTTTGTTGCGGACAATTTACAGAAAATCTCAGATTATTCTTCAAGCCTTCTCACAGGAATGAAAGTTCCATGGTCCGTTAGTATGCCCGGCAAATCTGCAGCGGAACCGCATACTTGGGTTTAATGGAACCGCCTCCAAGCGTGTCCAAAAGGATTTCACGAGGCCCAGCAGCGTTTCCATATCTTTAAACATCAAATTATTTAAACGATATGCAGTCCAGCATGTGCAAGAGAATTTCCATGGATGAAAATTATCTAGTGTATGTATATATATGGAACAGTGTGCTCTTCGTGCCGCAGTTGTGTGCATCCATCGAGATCGGATTTCCGTTGGCAGTATCTTACTGAGAAGATTCCGGCAACTGGTACTGTCCAGATTCGGTGGCATCATCAGGAAATGGAGGGTTGTTTTCTGTCGAGTGCGCCTTTGCGTCGGGCAGCTCCATTCCCCGTTCCATCAGAAGCACGATTGTCTTGACACTCTTCCCCTTCGCGGTGATCCTGTTGCTCTACCTGTCAACCGCTTTTTGGTCCTGTATCACCCGCAAGGGTACCAAGCAACTGCGGCGGCAATTGGAAGCCTACGCACTCTCGGTGTTCTACGTGTCCTACATTGACGTGACTCGGAGGGCCCTTCAGATCGTGCATTGCACGGGCGTCGACAAAGGCGGGCAGGACCCTCCGGGCCAGGCCATCGCCCTGTCCAAATACTGGATGCAGGACACAGACGTTAAGTGCTACCAAGGGAAGCATTTGGTGCTGTTCTTGGCGCTGATGGTGCCTATCGTCGCCGCTGTTTCCTTGGGAATGCCGATCATGCTTCTGATCAGGCTGTCGCGGAACAGAGATCAATGGGGCCCGGACATGGTCATATACGGCTTCCTTCATGAGTCCTATCGCGAGGGATACCGACATTGGGAGGCGGTTATCATGATGCGAAAGGGAATTCTGGCTGCCATCGCGGTGTTCTCCCACATTATTGGGGAGAACCTCCAAGGCCTTTTGGCCCTGGCGGTGCTGGTGATTTTCGCGAGCATTCATCAAACGTCCAGGCCGTTTGTCACAGACGGATGCAACCTGAACCAGATGGAATTTGCTGCGTTGCTGTGTTCGTCCCTCGCTTTCTTTGTTGGCTTGCTGTTCAATGACGAACATGTGAGTCAGGCAGGAAGGAGTGCGCTGTCTGCAATGTTCATCGTGGTTTTGGTGGCGGTTCTGTTTTACCTCACATCGCAGCTGGCTATCGAGCTAATCAAGGGGCTGATAGCTTCATGTCTGAAGGAAAGATGGCAAAAATGGCAAGTGCGCCTTCCTGCCGAAACACTGGGTCAAGGCAAGAAACAGGAACCTTGCTTTGAAGGCTTGCTTCTCTGCATCCAAAGAGCTGCAGGGTGGCGATCTTGTTCCGTGTTGAGACAGGGCACAGAAAGAGGTGGAGGTTTGGAGTTAGAAGCTGCGACTGCATGAAGCGGAGTCGTTGTTGCTATTAACCACGAATGATGTGGTGGATTCGAAGGAGCGCTTTTCGCACTGTGTGCGAGAAAACCTGCGAATCGCTTGGGGAAAGTTAATGGGGGTCCTGACTTTGTTTCTTTTGCTAGAATTTGCCCGTATTGAAGTGACAGCAACCGCGGATAGGACAGCGCGGTGCACTAAATGCACTGAAACTTGTATGCGTCCCGTCATTGTCAACAAGTGTGTGCTTCTGATACGTGAAGTTCACCCATTCTTTGGGATACTCTTTGCCATATTTTACACCTGTGCCTGCAAGAAGACATTCCAAGAGATGGTAAATTGCCACTGGCAATATGTGCGCGGCCACCTATGAGGTGCAAGGGCACCGCTTTGTTTTGTTGAAAGCAACTTCGAATAAGAATACAGAACATGACCTCTGCATGGTTGGACATACATGATACGGCCTCCTATTTGAAAGGACAAGGTGTCGCAAGGGGGGTCACATGCTCCAAATGCGACCTTCACAAGTGCTTCTAAGTCCCCACATAAGATTGGAATTGGCCCCAACACACGGCTGGGCACTTGCGAAATGGCAAACAACAGGGGCAATGAGGGCGTGGATGCTGTTTCAATGTGGATGGTAAGCAGGATGCTTGGCCTGGGATTGAACCAGGTGTCACTGGGTGGGATGCCCCACTGCTCTAACACCCCCCCCGGACCAGTGGTAGGGGGTAGGGGTAGGGGGAGTCCCACCCCTTAAGTACCAACACCCAACAGACGCCCACCCCCCTTGACCTGTGCTACTGATCGATCAACAGGTTGATTTATCGAACCATTACATAACGCTCACCGCAAATTGGACCCATCGGCCCCACCGCCCAAACGTGAGCCCGTCCTTGCCTCCCACCCCCACCCCCCCCTCCACGCCGCTCCTCCCCCATCGCCCCCGCTCCCGCTCCTCAGCCCCCCCACCCCACCTCCGATCAACCCTGCCCAACTCCCAACTCCCAACCTCATCCCTTCGATTCGACTTCTGGGCATGCCGCCAGCAGATGCGGCCCCCGTGCCCGGCGGCAACGCCCAGGCCGGCGGCGGGCAGCAGCCCGGGGCCCCCAACTTTTTGGCGTCGGCGCTGCGCATGATGTTCATGTGGTGGTTCTTCAGCTACCTGCGGGGCAACAACGTGAAGACCCCCCCGGGGGAGATGATTTCGCCAAAATGGGACCCCGCTCAAGAAGTGGACGCCTACTTTTTCATTCACGATCGGCCGCACTTGAGGCGCGAGGAGCTGCAGATGGAGCCCGTGTGGGAGGTGGGGGGCATTGGGCTGTCGAGCGTGGAGGAGCGGGCGCGTAACGTCACCTACGAGCCCAGCACCGGGGTGCGTAACAACGGGAGCGTGTACTTGCACGCCTTTTTCGCGCACAGGGGGTGGTCGATCTGCTGCGGAGGGGACCCGGATTTTGACGCAGACAAGCTGTTCTGGGCGAAGACGCAGCTGAATGCCTACATGCCCAAGCCCAAGGAAGTCACAGCATTCAACTTGCTGAGTTCATCGCCTGGAGATGAAAATGGTCAATCAGAGGCATCTGGGGAGGGTGGTGAGGCCCCTGAGGGGGGCAATGCCACGGAGATCGTCAGCTTTTGGAAGCCTGCGGTCACGGTGGCCATGGTGCAAGAGTTTGGCTCCTACCCCAAGTCCAGGGTGCTGCCGCACCACAAGGAGCACATGGTGGTGGACGAGGATGGCCAGCACTACTACCCGCTGGTGTTCTTCAACGAGTTCTGGCTGCTGAGGGACAAGCTGGTGCAGATCAACGACAGTGTGGAGGCTCTTCAGCTGGAGCTCACCCTGGCGCCCATGACGCCGTGGATGTTCCAGCTGTTCTTCCAGATGGACCAGTCGTTCTCGATGCAGAAGCAGATGGGGCTCTCCCAGGAGACAGACTCGGACGATTTCAAGCGCATCCTCATCGAGGGGAACCCCATCCTTCTGGGAGTCACCTTTGTGGTGACGCTCCTGCACACAGTCTTTGACTTCCTGGCGTTCAAGAATGACATCGGCTTCTGGAAGGACAACAAGTCGATGGAAGGGCTATCGGCGCGCACCGTCGTGATCAACTGTGTGTGCCAGGTGAATGATGATGAAATTCCATTGATTGTGTGTTAGCCACCAAGGGCTGTGTCGCCACCAAACCCCTTGAGAACAGTGTGTTCATTGTTCATCCCAGTGTTTGTCTCACTCATGTGCTGACTATCTACCTCCACATACGGGCATACTAATCATCCAAATGGCGTGTGCCAGGCGGTCATATTCCTCTACCTGCTGGACAACGAGACCAGCTACGTGGTGATCCTGAGCTCGGGGGTGGGCATGCTCATCGAGTTCTGGAAGATAACCAAAGCGATGAAGGTGGAGCTGCTGTGGCGTGAGGGCCTGGGCGGGCTGCGCGTGCCCTGGCTCAAGTTCTCGGACAGGGACACCTACACCACCAGCCAGACCAAGCAGTACGATGAGGAAGCCACCCGCTACCTGAGCTACGCCCTCTACCCCCTTGTGGCCGGGTACACGATCTACAGCCTGATCTACGAGAAGCACAAGTCGTGGTACTCCTGGCTGCTGAGCTCCTTCGTGGGGGCGGTCTACACCTTTGGCTTCATCCTCATGTGCCCCCAGCTGTACCTTAACTACAAGCTCAAGTCTGTGGCCCACCTGCCATGGCGCCAGCTCACCTACAAGTTCCTCAACACGATAATCGACGATCTGTTCGCCTTTGCCATCAAGATGCCCCTCCTGCACCGCCTCTCAGTCTTCCGCGACGATGTCGTGTTTCTCGTGTTCCTGTACCAGTGGTGGCTGTATGGAGTGGACAAGACCCGGGCCAATGAGTTTGGGTTCTCGACGGAAAAGCCGGCTGAGCCTGCAGGTGAGATCGCAGATGGCGTGGATGCAACCGGGGGTGGTGAAGGGCAGCTGGACCAAGGTGGGGCCCAGCTGAGGCGGCGGCGGCAAGGGGAGGGCGCGGAGGCGCAGGAGGCAACAGGCGATTCGATGGCCGAGGCTGCCGAGCCGGCAGGAAAGAAGGAGCAGTGATGCGGATAGTTGAGAAGGTTTGCTTGTGAATTCCTTTGGGTCTCTGTTCTTTGGGATCGCAGAAAGGGGGTTTGTCTCTGGCGTTCCTTTGCGCAGCATTTGGTTGCACTGGGCCATTTGAGGATGGGGTGTGTGGATGGTGGGAGGGGCTTTTGGGGTTGAATTCCTTTGGGGCACATGTGCCTTGGCAGGATGGAACGACGCCTTTGCAGCTTTGAGGCGCTGGGGGAGGCTTGTCTTGTGTGGCCAACTGCGAATGCTGGGTGAGAAAAGCATGTTGGGCTGGGAGGTGTGTGGAGCAGGAAGTGCCACTGCGATCAGAAGGCTTGGAATGGCAGAGGTGCATGCAAGCAGGTCCGTTAGAGGTGCCAGCTTGAGATGCACTGAATGGTTCTGTTGGTGTGGCAGATGGCCATTGAGTGCAGGCGGTTGTTGCCCATCTCCGATCTGTTGCGAACAGCCTGCAGCCTATTGGTTGGCAGAGTTCAGCACTCGGCTGACGACTGCCTTTGGTTGCCCCTGTGCCTTGGGCGATTTCAGGCTGTGGCAAAGGCGGTGTGTTGTCATGTCAATGGAGGCATAAGGATGTCGAGGGTGGCTTTGCGGTTGTGTGGAATTTGGGGCATTTGTGCCAAGTTGGCCCAGCCGCAGGTGACCTGACAGGAGGGGTTGGGGGAGTTGATTGACAGACTGATTGCAGGATCCATGAGAAATTCATGTAAGAAACAGAAATGAAAAGTGTTAGAAATCACCACAAGAGCGTGCCATGGTACTCATGACAAGTTTCAAGCAACTGTGGAATGCCTAAGCTGACATGGACAGTTGCGAGAAACTTGGATCGACTCAGGAGGGGACTGCTTGGTTGTTCTTGCGCAACTGGTTTTCCTCATTACTTATCTGTGTTTCTTGCATATTGACAATCTGCTCTCAGCCTGCCTTGTGCTGACTAGGTGTGTGGGGGCATGACCCTTTGGAGCAGAAAGGAACAGTAAGGTGCTGGCGTTTCTTGTGCTCGTGTCCACGATGTTGCATCCTTGGCAAAAGGAGAATCAGCCAGAGCTCAAAGCACTTGTGGCTGCAATTGCATTTGGGACATTCGCCTGGTTTTGGGAATCACTTACAGCCATGCAAAAAGTGCACTGCTTGCTTTTCACATTCTCTTGCTGAGCATTTTGCCAGCGGCGATGCACGTCCTTAGCTGGCCATGCAGCATGGCACGCCTATGGACGCCCAGCGCAACATGGCAAGCCAGGCTCATTGCCAGGCCACGCCAGAGAAGATGCAAGCATTGCGGCAGTCAGCTTTTTCTGTCACCACCAGCACCATCATACAGTCAATGCATTTGCACAGTCTATTTGGCAATGTGATCAGCATACTCTTGAGGAATGACAGTGGCCTTACTGGCCACCACACTTGCAGCTGCAGCTCCCCTAACCAATTGTTTCTCCAACAAGCTGCGTGTATCGACGCCCGCTTGCAATTACATTGATGGTCAGCATCAATCAACAGCATTACACCATCACAGGGGAACCGGTCTCTAAACACGTTCCCACTCAGGAATCGCTTGCCCTGAGTCAGGCCAGTGTTGTCCATCTCAGCCACAGGAAAAGGTGTTGAAGAAAAGCGGAGAGTCTCCTGATGTGGCGTGACAAACGCACCGCCTGCTCAGAAAACGTTCACAACGTCTGGATGTGCACCTGATGTGCCAACACTGCCCACGCACCCAAAGACGTTTTTGCCCGCAGGGGGACAAGGTGCGATTGGGAGCAACGAGCAACAAACTCGGCGACCAATTTACTTTAAATCTTGCCAGGGCACAGAATCACTCTTTCCCACGTTCATGCTGTCCATACAGCCCCCAAATACGGCATTCCTCGTCCCAGGTGCAGTTCTCTCTGTGCTACCCAGTTCCCATCGAACCAAGAGATCTCTGCATCAGCTCTCATAGTAAGTTGAGCGTCACTTCGAGACTCTTGCTCAGGAAGTTGCCATTTTTCCATGGGCCACTGTACCGCAGCTGCCCATTGCACCACCGCTTCAAAGGGCTGCCTTCCCATCAAAAGGGTCATCCTCGAGAATCTGGGTCCGTGCCTGCGGCTGAACAACAGAGTCACCAGCTCACTTGGGGCTTGATGTTACCTGGAGAAAGATCTCGCGTGGCACACATGCCACTTCTGTGCTTCAGCAATCGTAGCAGTTCCGCATCAGCCACACTGACTCTCTGGCGACCTGAACATTTATTTCATTTGCATTGGCAGGGTTGAATCTGTGCCACAATCTTCCATCGGCAGTATTGGGGGCTCCGCAGTGGTCAGTGGTGAGAACAAAGCAAGTGCTACAGTAACATACATTCATTGCAGTGGTGTTCGGTGGGTGTGGCGGGGGCCATGCGTGGGATGATGCCCAGTGGCACACTGCCAAGTAATCGTTGCGGAGCAGCCCCAGACAGGGACCTCGATAGCTTGGGCATCAGGGAGTCTGGGTGAGTTGGGTGGGGTGGACAAGCGATGCGGTATGTACAAACAGTAAGCGAGGGCATCATCCCGACGTCGCCAGGGCAAATGTCGCGATATGATTCAAGGCACCAAGTTTCCAGTTTGCCTGGGTGAAGAACGATTGCATACATCACTGCTGTTATATTCTTACAGGTCTTTGATATACATGATACTTCAAGTGCTCTTTATCATCACGCGTATCCATTTCAGTCTGCTTGAAGGATCATAAAGCCCAGTCATACACAGCAGCAGGGCCAGCAATGCACCAGGCAGAACAGCTTTGCGCATATTCAGATGTTGGCAATGCCAACAGAGGGATGCAGGGTTGTTAAAACTGATGGGTTGTTCAGGTTTGTGCCTCACGATCGATGCCCATCGACAACGAATATAGACAGAAGAACAAGAGCAAATCATGGTGTTTGGCACTTCACATCAATGTGCCCAAACAGCTCAGAACCACATCCACGTGGAGAAAGGGCCAAATTGTGACCACTCAGCTTGCTCACAACTCTGTTGTCCAGAACATACTTTGCATGGAACAATGCCCATCAGCCTATCAGGCACAAGGGCAGGGTTCTCTTGTTGTGTTTGAAAGAAGTAACCAAACAACTGCACTCACCATTGCTTTTACCACTGCCCCATATCATAAACATGATCACGATCATCAACACGATCTGATGCACGCATTTGCTCTGTCAGTTGGTGCTCAATCAATGCATTTGTGTGCGCATTTCGTTGACGCCCATTCCCTACGTGCGTGCATGCACTCCATTGTGTCTCGGCGCATACATCCAAGGGTGTCATCTACAACATGAACAACACGGTTGTGCCCTGCAGACTCCTTTTGGCTAGCCAAGACAGCTTTGCACCAATTTTCTCTGCAGATAGATGTGCTGGAGTGGTGCTTAAGCCATACCATGGATGCCCATGGTTCCCCCAATAAATGCACCATGGAGATATGCAGCACCAAATGCCAGGTGCTGCTTGTAGCCCACCACAGCATCCATGCGCAAATATCCCAAGCAATCCGAACAACATCAATGAAACATCTATGCACAGAAATTTGAGCCATTTCAGTGTGGGCTTCTTCACTGCCCAGACAATGCGTGCGCTCATGCACTGCCTCAGGGCTCAGTCCATGCATCCGCGGGCGTCATCGACCATGTAAACCCCATCATCGTGTTCCGCATGTTCAGTGTCTCCAGGGCATCGAACTGCTCCACCTGCGCAACAGCACATTGGCATTGCAGTCCTTCACTGAAACGGCGGCCTTCCTGTAGTTTGAATGCGAAACTCAGGGATCACTCAGAGATGCCACTCCACTTCCATCACATGAAATTAAGCTCTCATCAAAAAAGCCAAATTTTCATCAACAACACAGAAACAACAGCTCAAAAAAGACTTACAACTCTACAAACTCAAAAGAAACTCCAAAAAATAGAAACTTAAAAGACTACAAACACTCACCACCCACCTGCGTGCCCTCAAGGTCAACCGTTGTCAGGCTGGCGATCCCCAAGATGGCCTCCAGGCATGAGTCATCCACCCCCGTGCCATACAGGTTTAGGGTGTGCAGCCTGCACAGGCCCGACAGGCACATGATCCCCACTCTGCCCACCCTGGTCCCCTTCAGGCTCAGGCATTCGAGGGCACTGAGGAATGAGTAATTCGCCAATGCAGCATTGCCAACGGGGTTGTTAGCCACGCTGAGCAGCTTCAGGCGGGCCAGGCACGTCAGTGAGCCTGCCACCAAGTCGCTCATCCCTGTGCTCTCCAAGTGCAGGCACTCCAGAAGGGTAAGCGCAAGCAGATGCTGCATGGCCACCATGTCGATCTGGGTGGAGCTGAGGTCCAGTGACTTGAGCCCACTGAGCGAGGCCACCAGCCAGATGCCCTTGTTAAACAGGGGCGTGTAACACAAGTTGATGGACCTCAGCCGGGTGAGCACAACCAGCAGTGTAATGGCATCACTGGTGGTGAGGGTGCCCGCCAAGTTGAGCTCCTCCAGGGCAGACAGGCTGGACAGGTTGGCAATGCCATCTTTGCTGATCCGGACCTCGGCGAGGGAAAGCGCCCTGAGTGCTGTCAGGTGCTCCAGCTCAGCCACATCTTCATTGGTCAGGCTGGTGGCATCCAAGTCCAGCCAGGTGAGACCTGTCAAGGCTCCCAAGCAGGTGAACCCCAGTGCATCGCCCAAGTCCACGCAACTCAGATCCAGACTCGTCAGGCCGGACAATGAAGGAAGGAAGGTCAGCCCCTCTGCCCCAGTGTGCGGGATATTCAGATTCAGTGCTGTGAGGTGGGTGAGGGAGGACAGGCAGTGCAGATTGGTGATCTGCTTGCAGGAACCCAGGAAGAGACACCTGAGCTGGCTGTGGGCCAGCAACAAGGCTGCATCTTCCTGTCCTGCATAGCCTGTCTGGTGAATGCGTACACATGTCAGCCCCGTGCATGCAGACAGATGAGAGATGCCCTCCGTGCCAATGCCAGTGCCAGTGGCAATGAACGATCTGAGGCAGGTCAAGCAGGAGAGGTGCATGGCTCCGTCATCCCCGGCGGAGGTGTTGCTGAGGTCAATGGAAATGAGGGCAGTAAGGGTGGCGAGGGCTGCCATGCCTTGATCTCCAACACGTTTGCACCCCTCCAGGTTGAGCTCTGTCAGCCTTGTGAGTCCAGCCAGGCCTGCCAGGCTGCTGCTCTCCATGCCCGTACGGGACAAGTCCAGGTGCCTCAGCTTAGCGAATGCCGACAGCTGAGCAAAGACTTCGCTGCCAACAAGCGTGTAGGAGAGGTCAAGGGCAGTCAGAGATTGCACAAGGCCAAAGATGTGGGTGGGGTCTCCGAGCCAAGGTGCCCCAATCGCTGCCTTTATCTGCTCCACTTGGCCCTTGGGCACCACCACTGTGGCAGGAAACTTAGCACCAAATGCTGCGACGTCGATCTTCAGCTCCCGGAGACCGTCAAATCTGGTGCCCAGAGCACATAGAGCATCCCCCATCGTGCCCACATAAGGCAGCTTTCTTCTGGATATGGTCACGCGATTGATGGCCAATCTGTCCACAGCGCAGCACCATCGACGGCTGACAAGTCGAAGGGATGTGAGGTTGGCCGACGGCACAGCTTGGGCGATGGACCCAAGTACGTCCATTGGTAACACCTCCCATGGCCCCTTTTCTTCCCCAGGAGCCTGGATCACACCAAAGGCTGTCTCTCAACACTTGCGCACACTCCCGCACACATTCCCTTGAGGGAAATGTCAGCTTCATGCTGGACAGGGGTACTTGGACATGAGGGAATATTGGGTGTTTTTGCAGGGGCCAGTGAAAGACAATTCCACTGCTGGATTTACTTGCATGGAAGAACAGCAGTAGCAACTCGCACATAATTTTGTGCATGCTTCCTGCTTTGGCTACTCTCCTGCTGTCTGTGGCTCATGCAGACTTGAGTGGAGGAGGCCCAACATATTCTTGGTGAGAGAGTTGCTCTATTGTATGGCATGTGTGCTGTATGCCAATATACATATCATTTGCACACACGCTTGCTGTACAAGCTGCTCAGTGCTGTATGCCGTCTCTTGTGAACTCAAGAGTCTTCTGCATGATTTTGAACAATAACAAATCAAATCTCATGACAGGTATGCCTCTTGACATTTGCATGCATGTCTGCCCGGAAGAATATATGCGTATAGAAATGGCAGAATAAGAAATCCGTACACTTACTTGCTCCTCAACAACCACATAAACAACCGACCTTTCATACCTTTCTTCCATAACGACCAACAGAAACACTGGTGAACAAGTATTGTACAAGATGAGAGGCAGAGGCGATTCAGTATCCTGGATTCTGATAGCAGCTGTGTGACAGACGTGGGCTGCAAAGATGAGTCAGGATTCTGGAATTGGAGAGCAGCGTGTTTGGAAACAGAAAAGGGCACCAAGGAGAAGGCGCACAAGATCTGGATGCACTGCAGGTGCATGGTGTAACATTTCGATGCGGACATCAAACTATGGCGAAAGTGTGCTGCATTGCAAGTGGTACAGACGTTTGCACGGAGCAGGGTGCTGCTCTGAAGATAAGATTCGTTTGTTACAGCGACAAACAGGTCATACATGGGCCACTCCCCGCACTCCTAAGCAGGTGTTGGTGAGACTCTTTTCCATACTGCTCTGAAGAAATCAAGAAGAAAAAAGAAATCAAACAAAACCAACAAGAAATCAAGAAGAAATCAAACAGCATGCTGGGTCCACACACAGGCCCCACATTCCCTGGTGATCGCACTACGAACATGCCAATCTCCCCACATCAGGTCATCCAGAGCACCAGTGTGGCCATCGCATTACTTGGGTTTCTCAGTGGCATTTAGCAGGGCTTGAAGGAGGGGACAGGGCATCCAGGTCTCAATTTGGAGACAATAAAGGACATAGGGGTGCAGCATTGCACGTGACCTCAGCTTCACACCAAAGCACGAGGGGCCCACAATCGTTGGCAGCCACACAATGTCAATTTCCACCCTCTCCCATATTTTCACTTTGCTTTTAAGATTCATCAATTCATCCACTCGAGCACATCCCGCCTAAAAATGTGGAGATCGTCCACAAAGTCGCTGCCGCTGCTGGGGTAAATCAGCGATCTTGCTGCAGATTGAAAGGTGGAGGCACTGCACATGCTGGCCGCGATCTGGGCACTAAAAGATGCCAACTGTGCAGCATTGCTGCATTGCCAGAACCTGGTCCTCCACAAATCCGCTTTCCATCTTTCATTTCTCTGAGAGACGTTCTTTATTCAAATGGACCAGACCCTGTTGTGTAGAAGTCGATAGTGGGTACGCGAGTGAGACAAACACTGGGACAAACAATGAACACACTGTTCTTGTGTGGTTGGGTAACGACACAGCCCTCGATAGTTGACACGCAATTAATGGAATTCCATCATCGTCAGCACACCCTGGTGTCTCATGGGCATTGTCCCAAAACTTCTGCCCAAAACATCTAAGACCCACATGGGCCCCAAGTTCCTCCCGTCGGCCGGCACGCGCACACAGTCAATATCCTAACCTCACCCGCCTTCAAAACAGGAAGACAGGTCACGACCCTCTGTCGCGATAGGCGGTGATCGGCATCCCTGACAGGCGAGATGGACGCGGAAAACCCAGCGGCTCGTCGAGCGGGTCGCCTCATCTTCGAAGATAGGCCGCGCACCCAACGCGCGTCAGAATCGCGAAGGCGGGCCGCGAAGGCCCCATTGCCACCCGCTATGATCCGCATCCCCGAATGGAAACGCGGAGGCGCAAGACTGGGTTGCTTGTCGAATGTGCCACCTGGTTTTCGGATCGCATGGGCCTTGATCCCCCGCTGGCGTCGCCGCCGCCGCTGGTGGCCTCCAAAAGGCCTCGGCCATTTTCCATCGGCGGCCGCCCCTCAGCGCTCCGTTCGGAACCCCTCGACTGCCCGCCCTTGCTTAGGACGGTTCCCTTCACGGGCCGTGCGCAGGTACCCAATACACAGGTGTTGGATGGAAGGGTACTTAAGGGTCGGACTACACTCCTCTCCCCCCTTGGTCCTGGCGCTTTGGTAGTGCGGTGACACGAGCATTGGGTGCCCAATTCGATCTCCGGTCAGACATCCTCTTTACCATCCGCACTGTGGCAACAGGGTGTTTCCGTGCAGTGTATGTACGGGGTTGCCGTATACGCCCGGGCCTCTGTCCGTATTGGAGCCCCGTCCTGTCCACTGTGTTGCCTCCTGTCGTTGCCAGATCTCCCCCTGGGCCTGACGTACCTCACTCGCCTTCCCGTGCGCACTTGCTCGGGAGGTGGCGCCCTTTGTCTGACCCGTTTGCCCTTTCGCCGCTTCCGGCACTTTCCCCCCCCTCCCGGCGCTTTCATTTTTCGTGGCTCTTGGCGTTCTCCGCTTCCCAACCCATTTCGTATCTCAAAAACCGCCACTTCGCGATCTGAGAGCAGAAGGCGCCAGAATTGGAATGCGCAGGCTGCTCAGCCCCAAGAGCTGGGGCTGTGGCGGTCAGCTGCCGCGCATCGCCGAGGCCGCGGAGGCGTCAGGCAAAAAATCCAAAAAAAGCGGCGAAGGAGGGGAAGAAAAAGGCGAAAAGGGCGAAAAAATCGGCGCAGGAGATGAGATGGGCGCGGGGGGGCACGGGGGGGTGGCTGGGTCGGGCGGATCGCCGGAGGCGGGTTGCGGGACGGAGGTGTTCTGCGTGCAGGCACTGGACGGCGAGTGGCGTCAGGTGAGTGAATCAGTGGATGAACATCCTCACAGGCAACACGAAAAATTCGACACGTTGGTCATGTCAAGTGTCTCTGCTGAACTCCGATGGTCAGACAGCGGCCCCTTGCTAGCGTCTACACCTGACCTCACAATGATTGGCAAAGACCCCACCCCCACGGCATCAAGGAACACAATGTACATTGTTTCACAGACAACGGCACATTGAAGAGAGGAACCCGATGAAGCGCCAGGTGGGTGGAGATTTGTTGTGGATGAAAGCAGAGGTGTTGCGCTTGAAAAGAAAGCGGGGCATGCGGTGAGAACACGAAGGTTTGTCGCGCTTCAGAAGGGGGTGCTCCACTTGAAAAGAAAGCGGGAGACACAGTGAAAACTTGGCGATTGTTGCACTTCAAACATAGATGTTGCGCTTGGAAAAGGACAGCAGGGCTTGCTGTGAGAACATGAAGACTTGTTGCCCTTGTAAATGAGTGCTGCACTCCAAAAGGAACCAGGACATACAGCGAAAATGGGTCCCAGCGGTGAATGCCTTTGTTTGACGTTGCCTGGAAAGGGCAAGGTAGTGCCCCTGCGCCTTGTAGGCGATGATGAACGTGTATGCATCCAAGAACGGTTTTTTGGTCCCTCTCAGCGAAGAATGGCATCGAGTGGGGGCAATGAGAAGGATGTTTTTGTGGAGTGCAGATAAGATGGTGTGCATTTCTGGAACTTGAAACTTTGCAAGGTCATTTTTCCCTGTGAAAGAAGATGTGGAGGTGAATCAGTGATTGAGTCCATCTCATTCAACACCGAAAACAGCGAGACCATAATCGCTCGCCTGTCTACTGAGTTCAGATCATTTAAGGCATCAATTTTCCTGCGGTCTTCAAGAATGTCACAGTACTTGGCTAGAAAGAATTCCACCAACCAAATCAAGAGACAAGGTAGGAGAGCATGTCGAGGGACAAAAAGCAGACATGTCCACAGGCGAGAAAGGAAAAGAATTGCCGGGACAGAAATGGAACCATGCCAGTGAGTGCCCCACTGCTGAACAGAAACACATCCGCAGACTCCTTTCCATGATGTCAAAATGATGTGCAAGTGGAAAGGTAAACAACACAGATAGGCAATTGTGGCCAAAAGACATGGACAATTAGACAATGCGCATGTCAAGTCCACCACAACTAGGTTGGGCACAGTGTTGGACATATTGGCCTGCTTATCTGAGGCTCAGGATGGTTGCTGCTACTACCAGTTTGCAACTGCCAACTTTGAGGGGGAATCAATGTCAAGCGGATCCTTGGTTGATGCCCTCTGGGGTCTGCTCTGCTGATGACGATCAGCACGACAGTGGAAGAGTTGCAAGTGCTCGCCATCATCAAGCAATAACAGCACACCATGCTGTCAGCCATTTCACCATGCTTCAGACCAAACCAACCTTCCCCACTGTTTCCATACCTCTTTGTGACGTGTGATGATGAGTCCTGGGAGGCCTTCCTCCTCCTGCCCTGGACTATTTGGAACCTGAAACCATCAATATCATGCGGACATCAGTGGGGGGTTATAGGATGCACACCTACCACAGAGTGTGGGGAATAGCACGGATACTCTAGATAACAGGAGTGGCAGTCCGACGATGTCCGACGTCGTGGATAGTTGTCCGACATGTACACAACACGTAGCCGCTGAAGTACAAACCTTGGGCTGGTGAGAATAGCATCGTGATGGCGTATGTGCAACTTTATGCAGCGTAGCACCAAGATAGAATCATGGCGAATAATGCGCTTGGAAAGATGCGAGTGTTGGCAGCAGGCTTGTTCTTTGGGCGGGGGTAGATGGGGATATAACGCCCACTAGCCTGATCGATCATACTCATTCGTGCTTGTAAGCACTAATTATTGTTAATTAACATGGGGCAACTTCGGATAATGCGGGGGGGGCGTGAGGTACTGTGAGGGGCTCAAAATTTGCAGCACCCGAATATGGACTGCAATTCCAGCCTGTCCTTCCCTTGTTTCGAATTTGGATCGCAGCCAACCCTTTCGGCTCATTCTCGTTCCAAAACATTACATCTTTATTGGGGTTTCAGGGTTGCAGTTAGCCGTTCCTTTGATTTGGGGCGATGTAAAGCCCAAAAAACTGGTCATACGATGATGGGCAGCCTCAATGGAGAGAGCACAAGCTGTGGTGGACAGCCTCCGCGCTGTGCAGGCAGCCGCATGAAACCTCTTCGGCATTTCTTATGAAGGGGCCTCCATCCCTTCCTTGCCCCATTTTCGGTGATGAGGCTGCAGGCTGCAACTTCTGGCCGATGGGCGCGTTGGAATTGCTGCATCACTGCAGTACTTTATACTGTACTTGGGCTACATAGCGCTGCAGCAATTCCAACAGAGGCTAGGCTGTGCATCGGATGTACAGCACGCAGCGAGTCCAATTTGGACTCTTCGGCCAAATAACTACCGCAGGGCCGCGACTCAGAGCCATTTATGAATGACTAATTAGTATTGAATAGTCCATAAAAGACTAATTAGTTTTCAATCCCAATACAATCTCATCATTCCCAAACAATTCCAAGCACATCGCCAATTCAGCACAGTTATCAAACCAACTGTTCGTTAATTGACAGCGTCCACCTGACGCCGACAATCAAGCGACGGCACTCTTTCAGAAAGATGCAGTACAAGAAAGTACTGCGGAGTACTGAGCCTTATACCAAATTTTTGCGAAGCACGGTAATTCAGATCAATTCGAGCAAATTCAGATAATATTCAAATAAATGTTGAGACAAAGAGTTCAGATAAATATGATAGATATTCAGCAAAAATGATTCAGCTAAACAAGGCAAATAAGTGGGCGACTTAGTCTTTCCATGGCCCACGCAGCGGTCTCCCACGCTGGCCTTAGAAGTCGGCCAGGAAGGCATCCGCCTGCTGCGGTGGGAGGGTAGGGACGCTCTTGCTGTGTTCTCGTGGGGCCACATTTACAGCTGGAGGTTGAAGCAACGGAGCGGCGTCTTTGCATTCAAGACGTTGGATACAAGGTAGTGCATCAGTTGCCAGCGCTGTTGAATGCGGCACCAAAAAGGGACACAGATTGTGCGATTTGGTCGCAATTTAGTGCATTCTGAGCTTGGATAAGCGATTTTTCCACCAGTTGAACACAACCGGAGTGCGTTTAGACACCGCGCAAGATGGGAAATTTCTCTGCCAGCGTTGCACCTCGATTGTGCCACAAGCCCCAGGAAACCATTGCGTCTTGCACGCCATTTGCGCCGGATTGCGATGAGCGCATTGCAACATCCTTTTCAGCACCAAAGTGGTGCAGGCATGTACAGTACGTACTAAGTCTCATA
>CAJHUC010001677.1:0-10641 GCA_905146915.1 Ostreobium quekettii
GACAACGTTCGGTCTCAGTACTTCTCGGAGGACCACCCCAGCAAGTTTGTTGGGAAGAAGCCGTGAGGGGCGCGCTGCGGGATATTTCGGGAACGCTTTTGGTCCTTCGGCACAGCAATTGGTTGGCTTCTTATCACACAGATTTTTGTCAGTGCAGTTGATTGGTGCCAATATTGGTGCCTGCGGTGGGCGGCTTTTGGACCCGGGTTACGAGTTGCATGATGCATCTGCGCGGGCAGGACGGGGCTGCTGCCGTTGAGGCCTTCGGTGTGAGCTTGGCTCGGGGTGTTGGGCGTTGCCCAGTGGCAAAGAGCAGCGCGAGTTGCGCAGGTGAGGTGACGAGGCACGTGAGCAAATGGCGCGTGCAGATGTTCGCGGGAGATCTTTGGGTTCCAGAGTGCGGAGGACAGTGGTGAAAGATTTGGAAATATGGCAGTCGCCGCTGTTTGCGGTGGCGACTGTCGCAGCAGTTCCCAAATGGGACTGTACACAGTGCGAGGCTGCCTGGTTTGTATGCTCAGAAATATCCCGCTTTTCAGTCCCTTCTCTCCCTTTTTCTCACGCTCGTACTGCCGCAAGAAATGCAGAGGGCCTGCCCAGACTTCAAGCAAAGTGATTCCACATATTCCATAGATCGATTTGACACCCTCCCACACAATCGTAGGAGCGGAAGACTGTCCCCAACACCTGCTATTCGGTCCCATGTTCGCAGCTCGGCCCAAGGCCCAATTCTCTAAATGCAATGCGCAGCACCACATGCGCGTCACCAACCCACCAATGTGTCAGAATATTGCGTCACATTCAGGCGTCCACGTGCAGCCGCCGTCCGAGCAGCAGGCATGGCACCCGTGCCACCCTGTGATGGGCAAGTTTTTCCCTGTGGTTGGGAACTGTGGCGTGCACGGACACGCCCAAGGAAACAGGCACGACTGTTCCCCAGCGGGAACCCGGGAGGCGAACAGTTTACGCGATCAGCCAAAGATTTTGTCCCATTCCTGGTGCCGCCCAGTTCTTTGGATCCGCCAAACGCAAAAAGGGGTGACTCCAACCAGGCTGAAGTCCATGTTCCTCGAGCCCAACTCTTTAAATTCAATCACATTACCGTCACCAGCCTGAGATAAAATGGTTTCTCAGCTGCATCAATTTAAATGCACACCATGCGCACACCACCAATGCGCCTGCCGCAACGGGGTCTTTCCAGCCGTCGCGACTCTCGCTGCGAGCCCTCCACCACATGCAAGCTCGATGGACGCTTGATCGACTCAGTCGCGACTACCCCCCAACGACCACAGCTCGCGTCCGCTGCGCCACAGCTGCCTGGCCTCTCCTCCAAACGATGCCGTGAATCCACCTTTGGTGAAGCCTTCTCGCCGCCGTCCAATCCGCGTGAGCGCACGGCCCCACGTCCCCGCCTGTCGAGACCCGCCCATCACGTAGCTTCACAAGTCGCATTAGCCAACCAACATCAACCGCCACACTAACCCATGCCCGGCGTCCGGGGCATTTAGGTCCCTGAGTCTATATAATGCGCCCAGCACCCAAGCACCGTGACTTCCTCTCCCATGCCCGTCGCTTCCCGTTCACTACCCGCCCACTGGGCGCCACAGAGACCGGTGGAGGGGTAGGCGAGACAGCACGAGGGGAGGGCTAAGCCAGCGTTCCCCAGAAGGCCCCAGCAGGGGTGCCCTCATCAGCGTGGATCGAACCAGGGCGTTGACTCTCTGTTTGCGTTGTCGTCGTGTCGTTTCGCCGTTGCCTGTTCGCAGTCGGGATGGTGACCATGGACGCCGTGGGACAAGCCAAGGCAGTTCTCCGCGAGGCGGCCGAATGAAACAGACCGTTGCTTGGGCTCCGCAGCTCTAAGCCGACGCGTTGGGCTCACGGGCTGTGGCGTGGTGCCCGGGTGCTCAGGGGAGGATCGCGACGCGGTGCGACGCCTTGTGCCTGGTGCCGCGGGGGCGCGGGCGAATGCTCGTGCTGTCAAGTCTGCTCCTGTCGCCGCGTGCCGATGACCGGCGGCGTGCACATCCATCCCGCGGGTGGCAACGCGGTGGATTGCTGCGTGCCGACGCCGCAGCACGACTGCCGCTGCCGCTTAGGGTATTGGTGCGGGATCGCGGCAACCCTTCGTCTCGTCAAGGCAAAGTTCGCGCGCGGGACGCACGCACGGAGACGTCGCGAGCCATGGGCTTCGGTGGGTCCGCGCCTTGCGGAAGAGCGTGGCCGTTTGGGGTGGACTGTGGCAGGCGGGTCGTCCGCGACCTGAGGAATCAGACGTCCAACGTCCGGATGTCTGCTGCCAGCGGTGGTTTCGACTTTGTGGGCGAGCACTCTACATCATCATCGTTATCATCATCATGATCTTTTACAGAACAAGGCAATGAACAAGGCACTCTACATCACCCGGAATGCAGGAACGCATGCGTTTTAAAAAGCGCATGCCAGATTTAGCGGGAATGAGCGCGTTCCATGTGGCGGCTGATGGGGGAAATGGGAATAATGGAAGCTCTTCTTTTCTTGGTTGGGGGTGGGGAGGAGGCCGGGGGGGAGGGGGCTTACGAATTTAGTTGAGGGGCAAGGGCACTGGTGGGAATGGATGGGTGTGCTGTGGGAAGTGTGCCGGCAAAATGGACAGTTCTGCACATTTTTGGTATGCGTTCCATTGGCAGCAAATGCAGCAAGTTTTCGAGCACTTGTGCGTCCGCGCACTCGCGTTTGAGCACTTGCGCATTTGGGGTGTATACTATGCACGCTATTTCAGGACTTGAACCTATCCGATGGTCAGATTGCCATGTGCGCAGTGCTTGGCGCTCTTTTGCGACAGTGGGCTGCCGAGCAGGTACTTACCCGTAATTTTGTTTGATTAAAGCTGCTGTTCGTGCAGTTCGCATGTTGCGGGTTTTGCTGCGCTGCACGCTTTCAGAAAGGTCACTCTAGAGGTCGCTGGACACTCTATTGTTCTGTGGCTAGGCCAAGAAGGGCAAAGTTGTTCGCCCCCAGCACAGTATACTGTGCTCGATACTAGTGATCGATAGTAGTATCAATTCGCTGATATTTTGAATCAGCCGGCCAACTTGTGCCTCGACTTCGGTTGCTGCAGACTATCGCTTGTGGGAAGAAAGATTTTGAGTGGCATCATGTTCTCCAACAATTGGACAGCACATGTGACGGCCCCATTTGGAAGCTGAACACTGGGAAACATTCCCTGATCGCTTCATACACATCTACGTTCTCACGGCTTGCATGAAGTGCCTCGCTCAAATCCTTTGATGACATTTGTGAGATAAACATGATAAAACACTGCCCTTGCACCTTAGAGGTGATGAAGTGCCTCGCGTGAGTCGAATTCCTCATTGTGATGATATTTGGCTCGGGGCTGTGGTGAAATACTGCTTGCCGTTCCCAGCATGTGCGCTTTTGAACGGGTTGGCGAAATTCCTAAATCTTGAATATTTCGATAGGTGCTAATTGTTGTTAGCACTCTTCGTTGGGTGCGAGTGCGTGTGCTGGACATGGGCCTACCCTTATCGATGAGCAGGATTCAAGCATGTGAGCAAATTTTTTCATCCGGCATGCCCATCCCGTGCTCAGGGCATGGTCGCTATGAAAGACTGGATACCATGTTATGTGCTGGTGTGGGCAGTTGCCGTTTCTTTGGGGCTATGACGAAATCCCGCTCGCCGTTCTGAGCGCGTACACTGCTGAATGGCATTGGGAGAATCTGAGCCCTACTTCTTTTCATTCAAGAAGTACTACATATCAAGGCAAGGAGGTAACCTTGGACTCCCTATGTTCCCTTATTCTTTTTAAGTACGTGGTGCATATGGCTCAGATGTTTGAGAGTGATTTTCGCCTGGAAAGCAGTTCCTTAGCTGTGGACCCATCTGCTGCGGTACATTAGATCTGGACCACATGGTGAAGCCTCTATCATCCAGCAAGCGACTATTTGCCAATTCAGAGAGCTTTGGGGCATGCGTGGCATGAAATAACGAATAACTCGTTGTGTAGTGGAGTGCACATGGCTCGATTGGCTTGGGGTTGTGACGAAGTACCGCTCTCCGTACTGAGCATGTGCATTGCTGAATGACGTTGGCAAAATCTGAGGCCACTACATCCTGAAAGCCAGGGACAACATGGTGGTAACATAGCAACTCGTGAATGAATTTGATAGCAAGACGAAGCCGCGCCGTTCAGAGAGCCTTCTCTTCTACAAGGCGGCATAAATATCTCTGAACATGTGCGCGTTGGGTGGATTCATGTGTCAATTTCTGCCCTAAGGGCACGGTATAACGAAAAGAGAGCTTCCTGTTGTTGAAGCTGTTCAGGCTGTGGGCGCACGTGGTCGCATATTCACAGCATACAGATGAAGGGACTCGGGATGGTTTGCCTTTTGTCCGTTCTCAGCATTATTCCTAAGCTTTACGTACCTCGTCTAATCAGGAAATATAACAAATCAGGGCAAGAGGATAGCCGTCAGCCACTACTGCTCTCGTTACCTCCCGTTCAGTGACTTACATGAGCTTGAATTGAGTGCGTGCCTTCTGAGATTCGACCGCTTTGCGAAATGGTTGTAATCTTTGGTTATTAAGTCAGAACTGACAAGTTTTTGATTTACTTTGCTTGCTGCAGAGGGTTTTTGAAAAGTGCAAAATCACCTGAGAGCTTAGGAAGCTCTGGTCGAATATCCCATGCATTGGAGTACAGGACTGGCGTATAGAAAGTAGCGAAATAGTGAATCTGCGCACGAGCTAGCTTGTACTGCCACATGCGGAAAATGCAAATTGCAAAACATATGCGTGACACATGTGCATGATTGTTTCCTTCATTGGGAATCGCTGTTGGGAGTGGGCAGGCTTTACTCAACACTTCCAAGCACCTCTATACCTCTATTGGAAGTCAGGGACGTGCGTTGAGGACGGAATTCATCTTGGTAAGTGGGCTGGGACTCCATTGGACTGAGAGGCAGGATGAACATTGGTGACATACAGATCGAGTGAGGAGCCAACAACGCACGGGATTGGGAACGGCATCTTTGTTACAGAGGGAGGGCTGCTGATTACAATGTAGTCTACATTGACTCTAGGAGTCTTCAATTTCGTCAAGTCATCAACTTTGCGATACTCCCAAGAAGAAAAACGCCACTACTTATAAATCACTATGTTACTGCATGTGCGTATTCTGTTACTTCTGGCCAATTTGCCCATTCCTGGGCTTGATTCTCAAAATTTTCAAGGCGGCTTGAGATGACCTAGAAACACATGCAAACCCAACCATTGGGTCCAGCCCCCAAACCTTGCTATTGTCCATTACCTGGTGTTGGTACTCACCACTTCGATTCGCGTCATCTGAAACGAAATGCTCGATTGTGTACATGCGCAGATGTTTATTTCGTAAGTATACAGATGCTGCAATATACATGCATGCCAATGCCGAGTTGGCGTGGCGTTGGGATGTCCATAATTTTGGTAAGATGATGCAGCATTGTCGCGACGTGCTGTGGTGAGGTGGCAGTGGTGCTGGAGGCAGGGTGGAAAATCCAATGGCGACTCGGGTGAGCCAAGTGGCATTCGGTCCTGTCCTGGGCACGGCCGCGTGCAGGTGCGGCGTCAGGTGACCTTGGGCCTGGCGCCTTGCGAAGACTGCTGTCGGCCGCCATGGCTTTGGGTGCAAGCCGTGAGTGGCGATGGCACCTCTAGGAAACGTCGGAACCCACACTTCACTTGGGTTTCTCTCCCTCCCGCCCACCACTCTTGACGGGATTGTTATTATGTAAAATTCGATAGGTTTCTCGCTCTTCGCTTTCTGGTACCGGAAAGGGAAAAGTCACTTTGCCGATGCTTGGACATTGCTGTGAGCCTGGGTGTACACCCACACATGTGTTGTGGGCATGGTGTGTGTAATGTCATTGTGGGAGCGGCGATTTCAAAGACAATTGCAATTGCGTTTTCAGCATTGGCTTGGGTGGGATTATTACACTGCAGAACGCAACGAGACTTTCTATTTTGATTATCGGGGTTGACCGGTCTCGCACACGCTCGCACGGTCGCTCCCAGGCACGGGAAGCAAAACCGTAACCGGATGCATTACAGGATGAGTGTATCGACTAAATATCAATCACTGCAATAATGTTCACTTTCCCATCTCCATTGTCCCCATGTACATTCACCATAGCACCATGTCCACCATATTTACTTCCCACCATCAAAACACACCATGTATCATATATTATACATTAACCATTCGCTCGCTCTCACACGCTTCCCTGCGCCAAATATACACCTACCGGAAACTCATCCCTTTTCAAATGGCATCCCGATACGGCCGTAACATATCCGTGTGCCTAACCCATACCTTTCCTTCTGGCCCCTGTACTTCCCAAACCGCATTTGTTATGGGGCGAATCAACACCCCTGGACCCTTCCACCATGGCTCGAGCTTGTCCTTGAGTGTTTCGACTTTTGTATTCCATAACCACACCCAATCCCCTGCTCTAAACGTCCGTTGGATACGCCTTCCCCTGGTCCTGTGGTTTGCCTTCGCGCGCTGTTGACGCGCGTACTTATGTAGCCTGCCCCACACGGCCCTTGAACTGTTCCACAATTGGTTTGGCGATCCAAATGCGAAAGAGGTGCGAGTCTTCTTGTTCTCTTCTGGCGATGACAAAGGCGTGTTGTTATAGATCTCCACGGCCTGCTCAACAGTCTTGGCAAAATACTTGGGTTCCTCAGCCCACATGCGCCTCAAACGGTTCAAAAGTGTCTGATTGAACCGCTCTACAAACCCAATAGACGCGTGATGGTAAGGAGGTGAGAACTCCTGTGTCACTCCCTCCTGTGTGCACCACCTTTGCAATTCCTTGGATTGCGTGGCTTTGCAGACGTCAGAACACAAGATGGAAGGTGTCCCTCGTGTTTGTGCCCACTTCTTTAACCCCTGCACAATGTCCGCCCCCCCTGCACCCGTGACAGCCCACGCCCTCGCATATCTGGTCAGCATGTCCACGATGACAAGAACAAAACGCTTCTTCCCTACCTTCTTCTCAGGAAACGGCCCCATGAAATCCAAGCCAATGACTTGGCCAGGCTTCTCCGGCATATGCCAACAGCCAAACGGGTTGGATGGTTGCGGTCGATGGAACAACTGACACACCCTGCATGACCACACTCTATCCGTCACCCACTGCCATGTTGGACGCAGACCCATCTGGCGAAAACGAAGATATGTCTTTCTGATTCCAAAATGCCCTGCATGGGCCTGCTTCCATTGTGCCTAAGTAACGACCGAGCGATGTCCTTCCACTGCGTGAAGACGAGACAGTCCCAAAATCCAAGCCCCCTGTCTAGACAGAAAATCTGCGAGATAATTAAACGGTCCTGGACAAAATGAAATTTGCGGAGAGTACCAAGAAAGGTGATCAAGGCGCCTCTTGAGGAAGTCGCTCAAGTGTTCTGGATTGTTGAAGCTCACGGCAGCTTGGTTATCCATGATGGCCCGAATAGGTGCACCAAAAATCTATGGTCTGAAAGTCTGAAGAGCTTTGCAAAGCGCTTCCAACTCCAAGACGTTGCTTATATGGTGTTGAAAAGCTGTTGGCCACAAACCGTGTGCACAACGAATAATCCGATGCCCAGTCAGTAGCACCGCTCCCCAGCTAAGCTTACTCACGTCAGTGATCACTGTGAAAGACCCAGATAATGGCGCCAAAGGAATAGCACATCTGACAAAATGGCAGCGCAGCAAAGAAAGAAATTGTTGCCACCGAGCCAATGAAGGATGTGCTTGGACGTTACGCAAGGCTGCCAATACCTGATGGCCCCGCCAAATGAACCGAGCAGAGTGGTTCAACCAGCCGCGAATTTGACGCCAACCTGATTGGGTGGTAGGCATAGGAGCTTGCTCAAACTGAGTCAACACTGCGTCCGTCGGTTCCAAACCAGAAGTTGTAAGGGTCACCCCCAAATACTTAAAGCGATCCCGGCAGAACTGGCACTTGTCCCAATTGACCCGCCATCCATCCCGTTGAAGCTCTTCCAATAAAATGGCTAAGTCCTGCTGATGCTGGGCTTCCGACTGGGACAATAAAAGAATATCATCCATATAAAAAAGGATCTGCGACTGAATACGACTAGACACCCGGCGAATGGTTGGCCATAATGCTCTCAAAAACTCATGGGAACTATTAGAGTACCCAAAAGGCAGCCGCATGTACTCAAAGAATCTCCCTGCCACTGTTAGCCCAATAGCACGCCATAAACATGGGGCAAGCCGGATTTGCAAATAAGCATTGGACAAGTCGAGTGCTGACCCAATGCGGAACGGACGTAAAGCTGCCAAAGAGAGCTCACGATGGACAGGAAGAAAAGGCTGGTGCTGGACACAAGAATTGAATTTCCGAAAATCCAGCACAAGATGAGTTGAGCCATTCTTTTTGGGCACCCCAAATGCCGGAATGATGTATGGCTCATGGTTCACCTCGCGGACAGCCCCCAACTTCACCAATTTCAAAACCTCCTCCAATACCTTGGCCTCCTCAGCTGGTCCCGTCATACGGCTGGAAGGTTGCATTTTCCAAGGGAGAGGAAAACGAAAAGGGAAGCTGCGGACAATATAAGTGCGACAAGTGCCAAGACCATCTGCAAAAACAGCAGCATATTTGTGGCGCAAGGTAGCCAACCACCTAGGTGGTGCAGCCAATGCATGAACGACATCTCCGTGAAACCCCTGCATTGCCTGACAAAACCCCCGACCCTTGCGACCCTCAGGGATCAAAAACACCCCCTTATCGGGAATCCGAAACCACTGAACCGATGTACGACATGCCAATAGATCATAGCGAGGCATCAACTGCTGTGGCTCAGCAGAGAAATTCTTGAGTGCGCCCCAGATTCGCACACCATCAGTTTTGATAATGAAAGTGACCTGACGGTTGGGAAGCGTCACAAAATATTCCTGCAGAGACCCCACGGGAAACTTGCATTGGATGTTAATCCCCCGACTTTCATAAGGCCCCAGGACTACACTGCGATTCAATGGCAGAAACAAAAGACCATTCTTACGATAAGGAGGGTAAAGAGGGCGTTCAACAAAATCTAGAAAAGATCTCTCATCCTGCCCAGCTACTCCCACGGTAGACGACTGAAAAGAACTCAGCCGCGGCCCACAGCCGCCCCCAGGCCGCGCCACCTCCCGTTTCCTGAGATTGCTCTATTAACACCACCCGTGGCCCTCCGTTCGCCTGCAATAGCAATTGTCCTAGGAGTAACAGGATGGGACGTACAAGGGAGTAAAACGCCCTGGCAAAAAGCAGCATGACGAGGGATGGTGACCACCTCCGAACCGGTGTTTAGCAGAATGGCCTTGAGGCGGCCACGGTAATTCCCGTCAATGACCCCGCCCAAGAGCTGAATGCCATAGCGATGAGCAAGACCCGAGCGCTCTTTCAGGAGGCACCAAGTCCCTTGAGGGAAGTGGCAAGCGACTGCAGTGTCAACGGTTGTGCGCTCACCGGGGCGAAGACGAAGCTCCTTGGGCGCGAAAAAGTCGTATGCCGCATCCCCCGAAAAATGTTTCTTGGGGAGTGGTGGCAGACAACCCTCCACTGGAAACCGCTGAACCACGAGACTGTCTCCCTGCAGATGGGTAGGCTGACAGGCATCCTGGACTGGAAGGCACTTGACCTGGCCACCATTGGCCTTCTGAATGAGGGTGCGCTCGGTGCAGTCGACCAACAACTGATTAGCTTCAAGAAAAGTGAAGCCCATGATGAGTGGAGGGCCCTTGCCATCCAAAACATACGCCTTCATTGGCATATTTGCACCTTGGACCGTCACCGGAAGGGTGATAGCCCCAATCATGTGTTCCTCTTCGCCATTACCATAACCGGACTTGATGTTGGCATGGCTCCACACGGCCCCACAATCCGAGCTTTTTCACCAATGTGCGTTGCACGAAACACGAAGTCGCACCCGTGTCCACTAAGGCCATAATCTCGGTCCCCTCGATATTGACACGGACATGTAAGGACTTTTTTGGGTTCTTGTGTACAGCGCGGCACACCTCAGGGACAGCGAAAGTTTGACAACAGTGTTCACCTTGAGCTAAGCCATCATCCATTGGAGATGCTTCGCAATCAAAAAAGGTGTCTTGCTGGTCCGGCGGCGCCCAAAAATCACCCTCACCATCATCGAAAGTCCAATTGTCCTCAAGGCGCTGGACGGCATGCGGCTGGCATGAGGCTCCCCAGTCCTCCATTGAGGAGCCCTCACCAAATTCGTCACTGTAATCGACCTCATGATCACGCAACCCACGCTCTTGCCACCGACGACCGCGCGAGAGGTAGGACTCAGCTTCCCGGCGAAGACTGGCGGAAGTACTGACAAGCTTTTTCCATGCAGTCATAAGGCTGCGAGGGCCGTCAATGTTCTTGAACTGGATAGTATCGCCGCGTAAGACAGGACGCCGGGTGCGGCCATCACGCTGTCGAAAACCGTAATTCTCCGCAAGATTGTCCTTGACCATGTCAAGCGCCCAAGGGTCTGAGGACTGGCGGATGTGGTTATCGACTTCCATGGGGTCAAAGAGCACTGTCTTATCATTTGCACAATGCGACCAATATCGGATCCCACGGATTGCCTCTAATAA
>CAJHUC010001678.1:0-11650 GCA_905146915.1 Ostreobium quekettii
AAAGAGCCGATGCTGGGGATGCTTTGTAACGCTCAACATTGAATTGAAGCTAAGAATGCCATGATGCATCGCGCGCATAGCTTGGGATATGAACATGGAGTTGGGAAATGGACATATTGTACTTGTACGGTTGGGTGGCGACATAACACTCGGTGGCTGACAAGCAATTGATGGAATTTCATCAACATGGATTTAGCAAGCGCACCTGTCACGCACACAAGCTTCTCGACGGCTGTGCTGCGGTCCAGAAACTGGAAATGCCCTGTGTCCTTAAGGACCACCTCCCAGGCCGGCGACTGTGCGGCATCGAAGAATCTCTTGTAATTGGATTCTTCTGGAGCGCAGTCATGCGCGAGGTCCGCGCCGATGACAGCCATGGGGACCGTCTCCTGGACGGAATTTAGTGCGGCGATGGCTGATGGAAACCTGCACCAAATTCGTCATGCGAAGCTTAGAATGTGTGGCAGATCTCTTCGTGTTGACTCCAAGCATTGTGTGTGCCGCCATCGTGGAGCAACGTTCGATCAAGTTCCGCATGGGGTCGTTGGCACCTAATGGACTGAGATCTCCAAGAGGCACAAGAGCAGTGATCACCCATGATTTGATACATGGGAACAAACTTGCCTAGATGACTTATGGTATTGGTTCAAAGACAAGTTACTCACGTGATACTTCAATGACCAAAGAAGTGAGCCATGACATCACATTAATGGAAACATAACCAGGGAGTGAGAAGACAGGCGGCAGATGCCGGTTGATACCCAACAGTTCAATCAGCCACGGGCTCATAACGCTTCCCTTCATTCCGGAAAGCCAGGATGGGCATTTTACCTTTCCCTAAACGGCGTATCACCCGCTGTGGAATCAACCTAAACTAAAAAGCAAATCCCAAACCTAGACCAAACGGTAACTACAACCCATATAGGAACTAAGGTGCAACTCACCCGGGCGCCAGCGGTGCATAGACAGTGTTGTCAACCGGGTCGATGAGGCAAAGTGCCACAACCCTGCTGTCGTCCTGGGCAGCCAGAACGGACACCTTGCCCCCCCGCGAGTGGCCCACGAGGTAGACCCGCCTGTTGTCAGCCACTTGACTGACTAGCGGATCCACTCCCGCCCAGTCTATGATCTCCTTTATGAACTCCGCGGAGACGATGTCGTCCAGGGCGTCCACGGGGGATTCGATCTTGTCGTACAGCACGGCGACGTATCTGCACTGCACAGCACTCGACAGTTACTGTCAAGTGTTCCTTTGTGAAATCTTGGCACAAGAAAATTGGAACTTGGCAGTGGTTTCTTCAGCAAAGCACAGCAAAGTTTGCTGTGCTTAAATTTCTGCGAGGGTGTTAGTTGAAATGCCTACAGCTTTCCTTGCCTTTCTGTTCCGTAGTGGGATGCCCACTGTGTGGCATGTACCTATTTCCTGCTACAAGGAATCTCATATTTTCCTTTTTAATGAATCATCGTAAAAACGATCTTTAAACCAACAATAACACAGGATAAACAGTCATGAAATGGGCAATCTTCAGTCGTCAGGCCCACATTGTGTTATATGCAGACAGCTGCAATACAGGGCAAGCTCATGCATCACTTGGCCGTTCAATTGGATTTTCCACCAGCGACGTACGACACTGCCCAAATTGTGTCTCACAAGACATGAACTTGCAAATAGAAATGTCCTTCAGCAAAACCCCTGTCATCCTGCTGGATCTTTTGACCCACATTTCAGAGGCTCAGGCCATTGCCTCACTTCATCAGCTGCGTACATTCTTTTGAAACAAAGGTGCAACGCACTAGGTGGGAAGCAATAGCCTGAAGTGCACGGATTGCAACAACCAAAACCCATCGTTCCATTGAGAACAAGATAGTTTGAGCTGCCCTTTCACCAGTCAGAGTGCTTTCTGGGCGTTAGTACTTCTGGGCTGATGTGACATACAATGTGAATGTATACGTCCATCAGGCCACCGTGACAGAGGGCCAGTCCTGCTTGCATCGAAGATCACCTCCTCACTAGCAATGAAGCATGCCATGCAATGTGGCACCTGCCCCCCCCCCCACCCACCCACCCACAAACCTCCTTCTTTTGCTCATTAGGTATTGGCCAGTTGTGCAAGTATTTCCCATTCGTTGAAAATCCCAGCCCATAAGCCAAAACCCTACACCTTGTGCACAAATACCCTCTTTACCCACAAGGGCAGCACTGATGTACCGAATGTCCTGAATGTACCAAATGTACCAAATGTACCAAACGCACTGAATATATTGAACTCTAGCATTTCTAAATTCGGCAACGAATCACAGATCGCACTGGACCAAAACTCACCCCCAGCTGGCCAGCCTCTCGGCATATGACAAATACTCCTCGGATGGCACCAGAAAACCACCAGTGATAATAGCCAGTGGGTATGGCCGTCCCTCCACTAAGGGGCCCTTAGGGTACAGCACGTCCAGTCGAATCAGACACCTGTGCACAGAAACAGCACAAAACATCTTGCCACACATGGCATGAAGTAGTGCAACATATGTAGAAACAGCTTCCAAGATCTCAGCTGCTGTGATCAATGAGCCTCTGCACTAATGACATACTTGTCTCAACAGGTTCGACGATCAGTGCCATTCTCTGTTCCACCTATTGCTTTCTCACACACCATTGCGTTTTTGCCAGCTGGAGTTAGCAGACTGCAAACGATGGGTTGAGTGGGACAGCCATGCTGCTGGTCTGCATAGCCTGCTATTTTGATTCAAGGTGCGTGGTTTGCATAGCCTGCTACCTTGATTCAAGTTGCGTGGTTTGCATAGCCTGCTACCTTGATTCAAGTTGCATGGTTTGCATGGCCTGCTGCCTTGATTCAAATTGCGTGGTTTGCATTGCCTGCTGTCTTGATTCAAGGTGCGTGGACAACATTCAGTATATAATGCTGTCATGACTAGGATAGGGATACAAAAGGAAAAACCAGCACATGATGCTGGCTGCCACATGACTGTTCTTTCAGAGTCACGAATCCCAAATGGGCCTGGCATGGCTGCCAACTGTGTCCAATAGTTTAAACCATACTTGTCTCAATCTCACACACCTGTCTGCCACGCATTGGGGAAAGCAACCTGCACAGGTGTGTTCCAGCTTGGGCAATCTGACAGGTGTCAGTGGTCCTGGTCGTGAGAAATTGAATTGGGTGAGGCCAGCTCCACTCTGGCCTCCCACTTCCCCCTCCTGTCCATAGCTGGTGGAAGGCTGCCTCGGGGCATCGGCTGCCACGTCTGAAGCCTGCACAACAATCAGTCAACTAATCAATCGATGTATTAATTAGTCAGGCTATCACTCAAGATTCAGTTAACAGTACACTCAAACCCATGGCAATTATGCCAACCTGGCATTTGAAAAGGAGTGATGTTTCACTGCACAAGTAATTTGCGTGTTCAAAATTAGTAATAACAGAGCAATAGCAGCATTTGTGCTCGGCCAACATTGCCATGTCTGTGAATGCACTTTGCTTGATGACCTTAAGGCAATTGCAGGACAGAGGTATCCATTGCTGAATGTCAGTGATGTCTGTAACAACAGGAAGCAGCACCGCACATTGCGGCATCCACCTGATGCCACAATGCAAATTTTGCACTGATCAGTGTGTGCCACAGTTTGTGCATCCTGCACCTTGGCTCACAGTTGTTGTATCACCAAAGCGGCAATCAACTTTGCGGAAAAACATAACCAGGGAAATAACACAGTAGAAAACAAACTATAGCCCAGCAGCCTGCACCGAGCTGCTTTAGCACAAGATGGGCACGTAGCTTTCAGCCAAGAGAACACAACCCTATTGTCAGGCTGTGCGTTGCCATCATTGCTGCTTGTTTATTGCCAAAGGTAGGTGGATTCAGCTGACCAATCCTCATCAAATTGCCTGCCCAGATCTGTTTGCTTCTTGCCTTGCGGGGAGCTGCAACAGGTGGAAAACGGGGGGCAGACATTCATAGATTGGCCTACAAACATGCTCTGGAGTACATTCAGACACTGGAGCTGCAGCATAGCTCCCTGGTGCGTGCCACTCTTGCTTGGGAGATTTGCGCCGCATTTCTTACGGTGCAGAAAATGTATCCACAAATTTTCCCGATCTGTGCTTCCCAAACTGTGTCAAATGCTCCTCAGCAAGAAAGCAACTGTCAAAAGGTAGAAATTCAAATGATGGCAAGGTTAGCAGCGTTCTTGCTGTGGAAAGGGCACAGTGTGTTCAAACTGCCCTGCAATATCTACAAACAGGAAACTGGGATGACCATTGCACCATGGCAGTGGACATGCTTCACATTCCCACCACAACCGCCAGTTGTTACACATGATATTTTGGCCATCGTTATGTCTTGCGTGGGGATATCTTCACAGAACATCTGGCTTGGGGTGAGGCCCCCATTGTATCACAAACTTCTACTACCAATAAATCAATTATTTCGGTCCCCGATTTTCAAGACGAACTCAAATTGAATGGGAGCAACTGACTGAAGAGTAGCTGACGATGTTGCTGTATTGTGCACATGGTGTCACCAAGTGTGGTGCGAGGGTACTCTGCTGTTGCACAAGAAGAAGGCAGCCCTAAGAATTCAGGAAAAGTACCTTGTCGCATTGAATCACCACCTGCATCTCACAAGGCCTGCCTCTCTTCCGTCAGGATGGGGTGGCACATGCACTCTTGAACGTAGCGAAATGCTGTGAAAATATTGAAAGGAAGAGAGGAACGCCAGAAATTCACTCCCAACTTTGGAGCATCTCTTCCACATCCTTGCCAAGTGAGAATCAGTCCCTTCCATAATTTCGATCTGCTCCTACGTGTCATAAATCCAAAGCCTAATGCCATCAATGCCACAGAATGGGCTGGGAAGTTAGGTCGCCATAACGTCCGTTTCGTCTCTGTGTTTGGCGAGTGACCTTTCCCTTTCATGTCCCTGTTCAGCAAGCCGGCCACACCCCCTCACCTCCGCGCCCGACGCCTCTGTTGAAATTTACCTCTGAAAGACAATGCCAAACGCCCGTGCTTAACAAGGCGGACTTCCTGTGCCTAACATCGCCTTCGAATGGGAAAGCGGGGGCCTTGCACCTTGCAGGGCGGCGGCCGCCGTGCAAATGTTGTCCAAACATCCAAGAACATTTTCCATCCCCCATCTTCCCATTCATCCGCACATCGGAACACCATCACCTCTTCGCCCGACAACTCCGGTCCGGCAAGAAATCCCATAATGCCATGAAAGGAATGCAAAAAAAGGAATTGGAGTCCGAATCCAAAGTGAAGGCCCAACTATTGGACCTTCACTTCCTTGCCCGGCATCCCAAGCTTGACCACAAAATCCCGTAATATTGCGTAAAGAATGCAATCAATGGAATTGGACCCTCACCTCCGCGCGCCCCGCAGATCCTGTCGCCGATGACGCAAGCACAGTGCCAGCCAGCAGCAACAGGTCCCGCCGCCGCGACTCGGCCGATCGCCCCGCGCCCCCCGCTCCGAAATCCCTGCCGTGGCCATGATCGACGCAGCGGATCGATCGCACGATCGACGACCGCCGCGGAGCAGGCGTCGGCGCCTCGGCGTCGATCGGCGCCGCCCTCATTCGCCGAAGGGCACCGGCCCAGCAGGGCTAGGAGGAGAGACGGGGCGGAGCGGGTGAAGTGGAGAGGTTTGGGAAGAGGGAGAGAGGGAGATGCTTTTGGGCGCTTGGGTGACTCCCCGTATCCCGGAGCATATCTGGTATGTGTGCCGGATCGGATTCAGGCCCGGTCGCCTCCTGACAGTGACAGCGCCGATGTCACTGTCATCATCATCATCATCATTATTTCCGCATAACAAGGCAATGAGGCAGCCGTCAGCTTCGTACTATGACGTCACTGTCGTGGCTATCTCGTTGCTTGTAATGCAAAAATGGCCGATGACGACAGAGACGACGAGACATGATCATGGTAAACGCACTGAATGGATGGCCTGGCCGTAAAGGGACATCGCTGTTCGGGACTCTGTACGCTGTCTGCAACACCGTAGCGTCCAGCTCATTCCCAGACCGCCTCATCGCAGTGGCGAACCGGGCAGTGACCTATCAGAGCTCAATAAGCTAGGCAATTGACAATGATGGAACCCCATTTTTTAAGTTGGACAGTTGATGTTGATGCGACCCTTGTTCAACCAACATTCCTTGGAATGTTGCACGTCAGTGGAGTAGGTGGCCGCCAGCTCCCCTTGCCAATATACAGGCAGGTGGTATTTGTCAAGGCAGGGAGGTATGGCCGTCAGCTCCCCGTCCTCCCTGGGAACAAATCAGCCTCCATGATTTATCGCTGAAGCCTGAAACAATATGGTATTGCAAAAAACACGAATTCCAAATCCAAACTCAGGCCATGCTCACACGAGACGACGGGCCTCCAAAGCTGCCCTGGTGACATTTTCAGATGACTGGCCGAAAGGTCTTGGAGCCCTTTGCACCATTCATCGCCACATGGCGATATGAACTTGTCACAAGCTTTCCTCCCTGTTGCGTTCGCTTGCAAAAGCACAGCCATCAGATCCCAGTTGCGCCCAAAACGCACAGGTCATGATTTGTTTGCTGCATGTGTAATACTTCCTGAATCAACGATTTGATCGCTTATGCTATAAAGTTGAGCTGCATTCACAAAGTCAACCACATCATTCCCGCTTGACAGGCGGCCGTCATCCTCACCATGCCGTCACCGCCAATCTCTTCATTGGCGTTTCGCCTTAAAATATGGCCCATTGAGGGCGAGGCCTCAAGAAACCATGTCACAGCAAAGCAGCTCCATAAAAGACCCATTGGACATACTGCACACCGCCGACATTCAAGTCGAAAACTACCGCCACTTTCCTCTTTTTGGCCAATTTCTACTTTGCCAACGTTTTATCTACTCCAGAAACATTTTGCTCTCACTACACAATACCCCAAATCCTTTTCCAGCATTGTCCCCTGCATTCCATATAATCAGAATCGTCAACGAAATCTTACATGTGGGTGCATTCCACATCACGCAAATTCTAGCACGTCTTCCACTTTGGGACTCCCGTAGACCGCGCCCCCCGTGCGGACCACCAGGTTTGGCAGAATCGTCGCCGTGCCCGACGTATGGGTGTGCCCGCACAGAACCAGGAACTGCTTGTCGGGGTGCGTCTCGGCCGCCTCCACCAGCGCGTCCCCCACGGCCTTGCAGGTGAACCAAGGCAGCCAGTCATCGTCGGAAATCCCACCTGGGCAGCACAGCAATGCCCTTCTTTCGAAACTCGCCTTCTTATGCTCAATTCATTTCCTGAACAAGTAATTTGGTTTTCTGTTCGAAATGTAATCAGCGTGTTGACAATCCTCATCAGGCTTGGTTTTTACGTTTACGTTTACATTTTTACTTTTACGTTTCTACGCGTAAAAACGTAAACTTGCAAAAAGGCCTATTTTTACGGCTATTTTTACATTTTTACGGCTCCCTGGGACACGTACATTACGCGACAAAAGTTGCGTACAATGATCAGTCCTCCGCCATCTCCAGCACTCTCAACACAATGTCCACCTCGCACTTGGCAAGGGCGATAATGGCGTTTAACAAAAACTCATCTTCTGCCTCTTCCAAGGCGTCTGGCTGCCACTCTCCGGACTCCGCACATCTGTAGGTACTGTCCTTATGTACACCAGGCAGTTTTTACGTTGTACTTACGTATTTTTACGCATTCTGACGCTAAAAACGTAAAAACTATTTTTACGCGTAAAAACGCAAATGCGATCAGTTTTTACGGCGTAAAAAACAAGCCTAATCCTCACCGACACGATCAACAGGATCCAACACGATTCAGTACGATTTTTGAATTTCTCTCCCCTAGGCGTGGTTCTTTGCTCCACCCAGAGGGAGAACAAAAGACCGTCAGCGTCGGTGCACCAGAGCGGCAGTGTGTAGCACTCTTACCTCCGTATACGATTCCTGTTTCGGCTCCCACTGCCAGGTTCAATTCTATCGTATACGATACGTATCGATACACATGCTTAATATCAAATACGAAGTGCCTTTTGCGCACCTCATCGCAGCTTTGTGAAAGCAGCCCTCCCGGAACGGCGGCACATGATTCGCGCTCCCTCCTCCCCCCCCATATCAGCCACATACGATACACCGATAGATACGTATACGGTCAATACGACGGGATTTCATAAAACGTATTTAATGTGAGATATTGGAATTTGATTATTCTAACGCCAAGATGCTTGCATTTGAATAAAATCACGCCCCACCGCACCTCTGTGCCAGCAGGCTTCCCTAAACGGCGGCACGTGGGTCGCCACCACCACTCTTCTCGACCTCTCCGCCGCCGCGGCCAGCAGCTCCCGGCACCGCGCCGCCTCATCGTCCCCCAGCCGCCTGACTGTGCTCAACAAACCCATTCGCCCCTTTGACGCCTCGAGCTCCCTCACCAGCACGAAGTCGTTAAGCAACACGGGCGTCGTCTCCGGGCGGCCCAGCCGGCCGTCGCCCCACCCGTCGATTCCCACCAAGCTGGCAGTTGGCGACAGTTTGATCGGCCCCGCTTGGGGCAGGTAGGTGAGCAAAGGATGTGAGACCAGACTGGCCATTTCTGTGCGCACCTGGACATCCATCAAGCATTCAAATTCACCAATCATCCATCCATCAATCTGATCACTGTTGTCAGACAGCCGCCTGTCAGCCATCAATCATTCCATTCATCCACCATCCATCCATTCATCAATTTGGTCAAAATTGTTGTCGATCAGTCGTAGATCATTTCCTTGATCCTTCGATCAACCATCTGCTCATCATTGTGATCAAATGTGTCGTCGATCGGCCATCAATCATTCCAGTCATCCATCCATCAACCGTCAATACATCAATTGCATCAAACACTGACAATGTAACATAACACATGGGTCACAGCGCTTCTTCAGAAGCAAAGGGAGCCATGGAAGCCCCCTTGAACAGCCCCCGGATAATTGCACATTGATGCAGCCAAAAGATTCTTTCCCAAAGGAGAGCAAAACCAATTGGACATGTAGGAGCAGAAGCAGCGAACAAGCTCATCCCCACTAATGGTGCACGGTGAAAGAGGAGGCCCTCGAGCCACCAAGTCTCTGCAAGTTCCCAGTCAGACAAATGAGGTGGTGAAGTGACAGAATGGTCCCAGAAGAAGGGCTGTACTCCTATTAAACTGTCTTCGCCAAGACAAACCAGTGCTCTAGCACCTTGCTGAAAACAGCTTGGATATATCTAAGTTGGGGACATCAACCATGTAGCAATGTCTGACAACACGCATTGCAAGCAGATACTATGAACGTCCGTGGGACATGGCAACGTTCTTGGATGTGTACATGCCCAGAACATGTCCAACAAGACATAGTGAAAATGTTCATCAACAAATACAGCTGCCTATTTAGGAATGGGAAGCCAGGGTGGCACGAGCTCCTCCACAAGGATGGCACATGGACACCCTCATTGTCAAGCCAAAATTTAGTGCCCAGCACTGAGCAAATTACTGGCAGCAAACGCTGCTCGCAATCTGCACGCAGCTCAGTGTCGCACCCACCCTTCCCCGAAGCCCGTTCATCAACGAAGCCACGGAATCACTCCGAATGAACAGCACACAAGAAAAGGCACACGCCAGATCACAAGCCGCCAACCTGAAGAAGGGCCGGGCCTTGTATTTCTGTGGCAAATTCAAGCAACAGAAACATGATTGTGATGCAGAGGAATTCTAACACACCCTTGAAGATTCAAGGGCAAATTTTGCAAAGCAACATAAATCTGATGCAAAGGAACATCCCCACTATCGAGAAAAGAACAAAAGACTGCGCCGATCCGCAGATGCCTCCAGGCCAACCTGTTTGATCCCTCCCCCATAGTAGTCGTGGTTGCCCAGCACGAACCACACCGGCCTCCCCCAGGCGGCGGCCAGCGCCTCCAGGTGTCCTTTCAGGTGCTGCGCCGTGGAGATATCGCCAGTGACGATGGCCCCGTCGAATGGCGCGTGGCCCACCGACACTCGCGCGGCAAACGCCGCGAAAGCCGCGGCATCGCGCAGGTGGTCCAAGTGGATGTCCGTCAGCCACAGGGCGCGCATGATGGGCAAGGCAAGATTGCCTTTGCCTTAGATTGGGTAGGCGGATTGTGCGTGGGGCTGGGGTTAGGCCAAAGTGACGAAGGCAAGCGCTGAACACTTTCCGAACTGGGAACGAGGGAGGCGCGGTGGAAAGGGGGATATGGGGGAGTTGGGTGGCAGCTGTGGCGAAGCTTGATCGTTTGAGGACGATTAATCGGTATCGGCCTCGGTTCAACCGTTATCGGTATCGATTTGATTGGTATCGGTCTCGATTTATTCGGCATCGGTATGGATTTAATCGTAATCAGGAACCGATTACTGATGTGGACAGGAGACGGGGGCCCTGTTCACACACGCCGTAAACCCTGAAAAAAAGAAAAAAAGAAAGCAAGAAAAAGGGCGCCCAGTTCAAAACCGCCTCCATACACCAGTAGAAACCGATATCCTTGTGATACCAACTGCGATGCCATTTGACACTAATTGCTGGCATCACACCCACTTTTGTGCCTTCGCAAAGACTGTGATGGCGCCAATTTGTGTCGAAATGGCATCGCAGCTGGCATCGCAAACATGTTGATTTCTGATAGTGATAGGCGTGGCACGTATCCAAAACAGCGTGACGCCCAGAAGCCCAACCGATGGCTCGTCTCCGTCTCGTCTCCGTATCAGCGGTTGGCATCAGGAACAGTGTGGAGCACCGGGAGGGGTGCATCGTTGATTTCATACGTCGGAGGGCAACGAAGCAAACGCCTCGGGCCTGAGAGGGCATGCGCTGCTCCAAGTACGTAGGCATGTGGCTGAAAATGTTATTTTAAATGGCATATTCCAAAAATAAATCTTTTGGCAACCACTGATTTAATCTTTAAGGGAGAGGGGGTTGATGCGGCTGGCACACGCAAGAAATTACCCGTACACAACTCGTGCCTACATTTTCATTTGCCCGAACAAGGTTCGAGAACCGTTTTCCTTGCCAACGGAGGCGCCAACCACATCCAACTTTCTTCCTTCAATTTTTCCCTTCCTCGTAAACACCCGCCCACCTAGAGGTGGCCCCATCTGTCCGTCCCCAACAGAATTTGTTTGGCTCCGTTAAAATTCTGTACAATCAACAGAATTTATGAGGGAGCCATAGAGAAAAAAAGCGTTTTACAGAAACGGGTAGGGCCATACTGACGTCAGCATAGACAACTACAGAAATCCACACAGCCTTACAGAATGAAACCAAGTGTTACAGAATTCGCGCCGCCGTCTATGGATGATAGGCACCCGCAACAGAACCGCTGACCGGACCACAAAGGTTGACAGAATTCCATAAAAATCGATGGCAATCGCTGCCAGGAAGGGCCCGCACTTATGATTTATAGTATGCTGTGATGATGTGTTCTGTGTGTGTGCTGCCTCCAGCCAAGTACCGGCAGCGATCGCTGCTGGGAAGGGCCCGCACTTATGATTTATAGTACGCCGTGATAATGTGTTCTCTGTGTGTGCTGCCTCCAGCCAAGTACTGGCAGCGATCGCTGCCGGGAAGGGCCCGCACTTATGATTTATAGTATGCCGGGATGATGTGTTCTGTGTGTGTG
>CAJHUC010001679.1:0-25000 GCA_905146915.1 Ostreobium quekettii
TATTAATTGTCGTCTATTTGAGAGAGAAATCTCGTCATGAAAACTGTATCCAAATTACAAATGGAGGTCAGAATCGGAAATATTGGGTCTCAAAACCCTTAAGTTCGAATTTTCAAGAAAAAATATTTAGTTCTCAGGTCTATGAGCTGGCCCCCAAAATTGCCTTGACACAGTCCAAAAAATGCGCGTTCAATTTCCGCGGTCTTGCAAGCCCCCCTGGTTTGGGGGCGCTCCCGTGCCTAGGGGTTGCAACGCCAATGGTTGCCACCTTTGGGGCAAAGGATAGGGTCCGGCACGTGGCATAGCACTTGCCAAACACATTCAAACATGACTTTATCCTTGTCTCAAGCAACCATCGTCACAATGTTGACGATACCAGAAATCGCCGGTTTTCTCGATCTCCGATGGGCGGAACTCCAACGAGCGGAAAGGCCAACGTAAACAACCTTGAAGCCTAGGATCAGTGCGTTCTGTCACTCCAAGGCTGTTTGGTAGCCTTGCTCAGATATTTCGCCTTAGTTGATGCTTGAATCGGGACTTGCATGGGCCCCTAAGCTGGAAGCCCCAAAATTGCCATTGTTTGTGGATACAGTGCCAAATGCTTGTGCGCGGTACACAATCCATTGGAACCTAGCAAGACTCCATCACTCTAGAAGACCCGAATTCATTTTTGTGGCCATCCCCCTTGCACCCAATCCTCTAAAGTTCCGAAACAAGGACATGTCGCCATTCCCGTGGCAATTGCCAATTCACTAATTGTTCGTGCCATATCGAGGTGATAGCCATTACCATCTCCGGCTCCTAGTTAAAGGGATTGGGAGACCTCCCTCAGTTGCTTTGACAGTGGCAAAAGAGCTCGAAAAGCCTTGACCAAAAAAATTTGCGTCCGAAACGTCACTCCGATCCCCCAGATCAAGCCTAAATTAATGGTGCGAGCCACGGCGAGTTTGACGATCAATGCATTCGAAACACGTTTTCTATCACCATACCTCTTTGCAAGCACCCTAATGACCTCCACTCTGAATAGCATCAATAGTTTTGCAAGGACGAGTTTGTTTCGCTGCCATGAAGGAGTGCTCCTCAAAACAGCCAAAAACAGCTGTTTTCGGCGCAACGTCCAGAAACGACCCTTTTCTGGCCAGAGGACCCTTGCTACAAAGTACTGCCAAATCCTCAAAACTTAATGGATCGACTTGAAACTTTTATGTTACACTCCAACCTCCCAAAAACAACTTTAGGGAAAATTTGATTATAAAAAATTGCAGGCACGATAGGGAAACAACGTTTCAAAGTCATAGACGACAATTAATATGGGACGGAGGAAGTATATTATAAACTGGTTGGGAACGAGTGAAAGGGGGACTTACACTATAATGTACATTATAGGATGGTTGGGAACAACGCATTGTAAAATAGGGACCTTCACAGGATGGTGTATAATAGGAACTAGGGCCAATACTTAAGGAAGGGAAGAAGCAACGGTTTGGGTGTTTTCCTAACACCAGGACAAAGGGGGAGATACTGTGGGGAAGCACCGTGTTGGTTAGCACGGTGGGAGACAATTCTCCGGACCAATAGGTCGGTGGGACGGAAGGACAAGGGATGGGCGGATTCGAACTTGAACTTAGCGGGTATGCCAAAATTAGGGTGACTCACCCTATTTCTGGCATGACCCTTGGGATCCCTTGGGAGCGGGTATAAATACAACCACACTTGACTAGTTTGTAATCGAAGTTGCTGCTTAGTTCTCACTCGACCGGTCCCCAACTCAAATGGAGAGAACGGGCCGTTTCCCATCCGGCCAAGAAGGCTTCCGCCCCTTACACCTAAGGATGGTATAAAAGACAACCCGAGCTCCCAATTGACAAAAAGGCAATAAATAGGCCAAAAACAAAGGAATGAAACAACCGCCCAATATGGAACACACAACCACCCTCAAGTGAGCCCTGAGGAAATGGTATCCAGTCACTGCCTTCCAACATCAACATAGAGGCCCCGGACTAGGGCCAGGCCAGGCCAGGCCAGCCCCGCTCCCCCTAGCTAGGGGCAAGTTGCGCCCCCCCTATGCCTCTGTTGTGAAAATGGCCAAGGTATGGGAGGGTGCACTTGTGCCTCTCTTGCACACTTCCACTTCGCACAAGGGGTAAACGAGGGTGGACGGCCACTTCCATAGGGCCCAAAAAGTGGCCACAAAACATGCCATAGAATGGCGGGAGTGGAAAGCCAAAAATTGCCTCCCACTTTTGCCATTCCTACCCTTGATGGCCACCAATTAGTGCCACACATAGGTGCCCTGATTGGCATTCACGTGTGGCACCATTTGGTGCCCACAAGAAACGAGCGCTCTCAAGGTGGACTATATACACCGCAGAGCCCAAAGGATGGCCACAAAACATGCAACAAAATGGTGGGAGTGGAAGACCGAAGGTTGCCTCCCACTCCTATTATTCTTACCCCTTGTGGCCACTGTTGGTGCCACCCGCAGGTGCCCTAAGTCAGAGCCCCTGACTACCAAGGGTGGATTGCAGTTTTGGCAAAGCCCAAAAAGTGGCCACAAAATATGCCACAAAATGGTAGGAATGGGAGGCAGAACATGGCCTCCCACTCCCACTTTTCTCACCCCTTGTTGCTACTAATTGCTATCCGTGGGTGCCAATCGGGTCATCTGTGGCTGGCACCATTCGGCACACATAAAAAGCCCAAGCAAGAAGTATGCTTTGCTACATATACAATGAGATCTGCCATGGATCTTACACTTTTAGCATGTGGGCCCAAAAGCCGTGGTTTCGTCTACGCCCTCAGATCCTTCCGTCACCCGGCGGTCCGTACATCCATGGCGCACACCCCTCCACCTCATGGGAGGTGGGCACAATCAGGGTGTGCACTTGTGTAGGTTCGGATGTCTCGGTCCCAAGAATGTGGCCTGGGGAAGCAGATTGCTCAAGAATAGCGGTGTGAACAGTGGCCCGTGTAGAGCAGGGTGGTGAGCCAGGAATAGTAACAAAGGGGTTGGACCAAGCCTCCCTCTATAAAGGTAATTGGCCGGTCTGGGGCCAATCACCTACAACAGTCAGACATCAAATATAATGTACATAACGCAACTATCACACGTATCCAGTGTACCCTAGAACTGACCCATATCTATACACCATAACCCACTATTACCCTATGACCCGTCTCTTAAATACCAAGACTTTGCAAGGGCGTATCTTCTCTATTACTTAGGCGAATAAAGTAGGTAATAGGCCTATGAGTACTTACAACTCATATGTAAGAGGGCACAACCATTCCATAGCCGATTAGGGTCTAGCCTATAAGCCGTTTGAGGTGGTAGCCCATCGAGGTTTCATACGAGATTTTTGTTTATAAGACAAGGTACAAGGTTTCCATTTATATAGACCATGAACTATATTCCAACAGTCATACCAACTACTATCTTAGTATTTACATAACCTTGTTGGTAGTCCCAACACATGTCCCTTCGCTTCCCATATCCCGCACACACCCATGGGTTTTCCGTTTATCCTTTTTGTCACCCTTGCATCAAAGCTCGTTTTAAGCTACCTGGCAACTCTCCTACTACACCTACCTCCTCACCGGGCCTCACAAAACCAGATAACCAATGTTACAATCTTACTAGTATACAAATTACTGGCTATTTTACATTACTCTAGTATACACAGCTTCAGCAGCTTGCCGAGCCTCCTGTATGGTGTTAATATACAATGAGCCCCTCACACCATAAGTAAGCCACATAATGTATCAATTTCCACTAATGGGCCTTAGCAAACTAAGGCCTTCCTTAACTCGAACCTTACATATTTCCATAACAACTTCCCATGGCCTCCCTGGGAGGCCCGCTACCCTGGCCCTTTACAAGACACGCCATTTGCCCATCACAAACCAACCAACTCACAGAAATGGATGCATGTCAGCGCCTTTGTTTGCAATGTTGGGGAATCCCCAAATTTCCATCTGCGGAGTATGGATGGAATATCACATATGGCAAAGGCTGAAATAGGTTGTGGAATTCCGTGACCAGAACGGTCATCCGCAAACTTATGGACGGCAGTGGTTAGAAGGGTTGCAGCCCTATAAAGTGGTTTGCAATCCATCTGTCCATCCGCGAGCTCCGGAAAGGGATGTGGCGGCGCTGCGTGCTGCGCTCTAGTGCTTGCGCCCCATGCCGGGGCCTGTTCTCGAAATCGTGTATGGTGCGCCTGGAGTCTAACCCCCATAGGCAACGATTTGCAACGCCTATAGCAGGGCCAGCCGTGACCACGGTCACGAGTGCCGAGGTGTGGAATTGTGCAATTGCATAGGGGAGGTGTGGCGTCGAGCCTCGAACCACCGCAAAAATGGCGTCCAGATGGGCGAATCTTCTGGCAATGAACCGGTCACGCACGAAATAGACGCTCGACCGCTCGAGCTGAACTCGACGGCGATGTGCACCCACAATGGGCGTCTGTCAGCACGGCATATTCTCCACTCAGCGGGGTACAGTCCCCGGAAGTTACTCACACAACAGCGAGGTGGGCCCAAGGTCCACAGTTGTTCGTTACAAGTGAAGCCGTGAGTCTTTAAATACCCGGGCCACTGGCGCGGCACCGTTACCAGGATTCCTTGAAAGGTCTCGTCAAATTCATACAAGGTACGACTGTACCTTTTACCCAGGGTGCGCCACCCAGGCCACAACACATTGGCCGCTCTAGTCTAAGTACCAGCCCATATTACCCAGGGTATCCTTACCCATCCTAAGTCACCGGCTGCCTTACCCATGGTACCCTTACCCTACCTAAGTCACCGGCTGCCTTACCCATGGTACCCTTACCCTGCCTAAGTCACGAGGGTCGCCCTTGCCACCCAGAATTCTACTATACTCATCAATTACCCACGGTATCCAGTTCGATTCTCCTTGCCGAGGTGCAACTCACAGAGTGACTCACTCTCCAGTCTTCCCACCTCAGATCCAAGGTTGAGCCCTCTCTCCATTGGGTCAGCTCATCCTTTTGGCACTCGGCAGCGGTTGCACAAGGCAGCACATCATCATCTCTCCATCATAGGTTCATGGGGTCGTCTTCCGTCCTTAGGACCTCCGGTTCAAGGGTGCTGGGCAACACTATTCTTCATGGGTTCCACCTCAGGGTAGCACGCACCATCAATATGGTATCTTCATCGTCGTATGGGCAGGGCACAACATACAGTCTTCACAATCACCACAGAACACTCCAACATGTATAGACTTTCCTATAATACAGTTAGCATATTGCAATCAATCTTTAAGGTACATGGTTCAGGCGGGGTACTCAGAAAATTGCCACAGCTGTGGCGTCGCGCCCCAACGAACCCTCACGTGCCCTCGCATGAGTTCTAAAAAAAAATTATACTTTTTCGATTCCCTTTGCGACATGGAATAAAGACATTATCAAGCCAGACAGATGCATGGCTCCGTTTCACAGACAAAGACATATGAAGAGGTACTCAGATTGACATAACAAAACGATCTATCCTATGCCAGACACGACTACCCATCCAGCTTCCAAATCCGTCAGCTGATTGCCCTAGTCCCGGTACTCTAATCCATTTTTTTTAACAACAGATTGTCCAAAAGGGATCACATCTATTTTGTGTGTTTTTATCCCGTCCTAAGACACATACAAGATGGCCCAGTATAGACAATGCAGATTGTCACCTCAATTAAGGGACAATCAATTCAGTACATGATCACCTCATACTGGTGATATGTAAGGTGAAATTAAATATGTAGATCGCATCAAAGCACGCTTATTGAACCCTTTTCACAGCACAGGGTTCAGACTGAGGTTCGTGACATTCCCCAGTCAGACCAGCAAGTGCTATACTGGTCTATTCATCGCAGCCACAATGCTGCATTTCCGCCTCATTTTTCTACCCCATAGTTTTGTCTTAGCAGATCGCCCAAATTGGGTCCCATCTACTTCACGTATTGTTACAAGGGCTGCCATATTAGGTCCCGCCCAGTCAGAATGTTTTTTTTTAATTAGACTGCCTAGCGGGTTCCATCTGTCTTGGTGGGTGGGGCTTCTGCATGGGCCGCGTTTTCGGAGGGGCCGTCTACTGGTCTCCCTCACTCTTGCTAATCTTTTACTATCTTTCCTTCTTTTTACCAGATATCACATATTGACTGAGTGGTGATCAAAAGTGTATACTAATCACCTGGGAAAGATCGTTCCCGTTTGTCGCTTGCTAGTATGCATCTCCAGAATCTCCAGAATTAATAGAAAATAATTTTACCCTTCTGTTCAATCTCCACCCCCTTAGTTTACCCAGTGAATTCACCCTTACTACTGACTCCCCAGAAAGGCGTAGTCATGGGACATCAGAGTTGGGTGACCGGCCATGTCATTATCCCAGTTCTGACACTTACCAAGGCTCGTTCGTAAGCTCAGTTCCAGTTATGTCAACTCGTAGATTCAGCTCCGGTCACGTTACATTAAGAATTCCAGCTCCAGTCACGCTAAATTAGTAATTCCAGTTCCTCCCACCCTTGTAGTTCCAGTTCCAGCTACGCCTTATTGGTAATTCCAGCTCCAGTACCCGGAAGTCTATTACTCATTAGGCACGGGAACAGTACCGTCATCGGTAGGCAAATATTCCGGGCTGCTGTCCGTCCGCCATCCGGGTTCGTCCAGCGCGTAGTAGAGGTGGCCACCCGGATCCGTTAGTAGCGGACAGAGGTTAATTTCCGTTAATTTTCCGTTAATTAACGGAAAATAATGAAAAAAGACAAAAATTAACCAAAAATTAGCGGATTTTTGGATTTTTTGGGGATTTTTGGGTTTTAGTCATACTTATAGTTTGTGGAATTCGCTATTAGAGAGTACGTTTGTATTTTATTTCGATCTATGCATACTAGATTTTCAACTAGCCGCAGTTGTTGTGATTTTTGGGGTTTTTTTTGGATTTTTTGGATTTTTTTCGTTTTTTCTAAATTTTTCTCCCTTTTTCTTTAACGGAATTTAACGGACAGCTGATAAAAATTAACGAACCGGACTTAACGGACCGGATGGCATCTTTGAGTGGCCACCTCTAGCGCGTAGTCAGCGCTACTCGGCAGGTTAGGGATGGCTAGCCTTGATAGCTCTTCTGCCATCTCTTGGTCTCATCCTGATAGCTCGGATTCCGTTCGCAAGTCGATGACAGAAGATGTCGTTCGGTCCGGAGTGCCTTGTAGATGTCTACGCCTTTGCCTTGGGGAGATGCGTCCTTTGGGGGACCTTCTCCTGGACCGGGGAAGTCGGGTCGGCATAGTTCCAGCACCAGTCGCCTTACTGGGTGATGAACTTGGCGTAGGTGAGGTCATGGGAGGCAGCGTGGGAGCTAACCCACTTTGTCTCTTGGTCGTCCTTCGTGACGTAGGTGAGGGTGGGGGGCTTCCTGATGACGTCATAGCCTGCGAGGGGGTACGGGAGGGCTGCGAGTGGCCGGATGATGGCGACTTGGAACGAGATGAGTTATTGACGTCTCTAGGAGGCGTCAACCCTTCCAGACCGGCGATGGATACATAATAGTCGTCCCAGATTTCGTTGCCCGGGGCGCGGCCATCATGTAATTGTGCCCATAATGCAGCCCCACTAATGGTATCGTCCTCTTGGTACCCCAGGTAGTCTTTTACCCATGCTAAAAACATGAGGTTCTGGGGTCTTTCGCAAAAGCGTGCCTGTACCCGCTTTCCTTTGACTGTCAAGGAGTCGAGATAGGTGTCATGGGCACACTTGGGACAATGGTGGAATCCACCATGTTCCGCTTTCCAGCCAAGTTCGAATTCAATCAGAAGCTGAGCCGCCTCTGGGGATAATCCCAGTAGGGCGTCCTAACGTGGAAAGATGTGAGTAAGCGGAGGTTCTATTCCTTGGTCTGCCATGTACATAATGTACTGGTATTTGTAGAAACAGAGGGCGACAGCCCTCCTTTCTGTTCGGAAGCAAACGGTGTGGTACGAGCACCCCAAAGAAAGGCATTTCTCGCCAGCTTAAACCTGGTCCTGGGAGCTTCCCTCAGCGGGAACTACGTCAACGGGCGTTCACTTGTTGTATATTACGCAGTGGCAAGCTTGGGCCTGATCATAGCCCTGTTGCACTGTAAGTTCCCGGCTAATTCGCTGGGCCATTGAAAACTGGCTCCGTGACGCAGCTGTGCGGGGCATGCTGAACGGCCAGCGGAAGGACCCCAGTCGGGGGGCGGTAGTGGCGCATACATTAAAATGGCCAAACACTGCTACCACAAATTCGCCTGACATGCTCTGCCCCTCACGGATATACCCAGTTTCGGTGAGCTTGGCCAGCTTAATCCAACTGGTCACAAACCATAGGGTGTTCCGCGCTCGCATGGTCCAATCCTCATCTGATCGTGAGGGGGCCAATAAGGGCGTTTGGGCGTCCTCCGTTCGCCGAATCAACTCCCCTAATGAGGGTTCCATAGGCCCTAAAGGGTTGCTGACTAAGGGTAAGGGGAGTTTGCGAGGCGGCGCGGGAGGTCACTTTTCGGCGCCCCGCATGCGATCGCTTGTTCTCATCCTTCTAACAATTCCCCTACTTCAGTAATTGGGGAGTAAGTAGGACTAATGGGGGATTGAGGTTCATCCCAAGGGGCCCCCTGATCCCCTTGAGGTGTCTCTTTTCCCCTGACCGGCTGTACCACTTCCCCGGGTTCGTGTGGGCCGCTTTCCAATACTTCAGGAGCTACGGCTCCTAACATTTCAGAATCGACCTGGCTTGCCAGTGGTAAACTATCGGCCGGGGCGCCCATTGATGACAATCCTACTCTAAGGTCCATTGGTGCCATACTTAGCGTAGCATGGGAGGCACATAACCTCTCCCTGGTCACCAGACAATAGCTTAGGGATATAACAGATTCCCCCATATTTGCGGCACTTTCGGTGGCGATTGTCCTTTCCCCAAGCTCCCCCCATATTGGATCGCTCAATGGGGATAGTAGACTGGGCTCCAGGGCTGGCCACCTAGTGTTTGGTAATACCTGCTGCGGCCGTAATGGGTCGGAAAGGGTCTCCCTTTGACTCACAGTATTGGGCATCAAAATGGGGGTCGAACTCGTCAGGCCACAATTGCGTGGCGGGAGTACCGAGTCGGTATTACCGACGGGGACAATGGAGCGGTATGATGTGGTTGGGGGTACGCTGACACCCATGGGTACACATTTGTCAAGTCGCCCAAACTGGTCACCGCCACTGGGCCCGACGGGAGAGGTTCCATACGGATTTCCTTGCTGACTACTCTAGAGAGTGGCGAGGAGGTCTTGGGGTTCCCCAAGGAAGGGTCCTCCGCGCCCTGCAACGTGAACACGCTGGCGCTCGTCACAGACACGCTCATATTTGTAGGGTGGGCCGCTGACGGATTTTGGGGAGCGGAGTCGCATCCGCATTCGGCCAGCAATTCCGCCTCGGTAACCTCGATGCGTTCACTGTCCATGCGCACCGCGGGGTCGGCCACACCTCCGCTCATCATGACTACATTGCGATTCGCTATTCCCACGGGGGCGGCCAGGTCGGGTTGGCGCGGCTGCCACTGAGCCAGATACACGGACGGCCATTGGGGCCTGGGAGTCATCCATCCCCAGGGGAAGTTTAGATTCATGATGCCTACAGGGCGCGGTAGCGTCGGGGTCGGGGTCGTCCTTCTCGTTACCGGACTCCCCAAGTTTCCCGGCATCATCAGGGCCAAGTTCATCGGCCAAAGACTCCATGGTGCATACATGGGTGGGTGCAGAAGCTCCGCCTAAGGCGCGTGTATCGTGGGAACCACCGGAGGCGTCATTGGTGGTATCTCTGGTGGGACTCCGCCTACGATTGGGCCCTCTAGTGGGGGCATGCCGAGCGGAATGTATAAAGGCGCGTTCGAGGGGGACATCCGCACTTCCGGTCCGTGACTGAGGACATACCTCCGGGTCCCTTGGGCTGTCGACACTTTAGCGTATAGGACTTGTTGTCCGATCGTCTGGAACTCCCCGTTCTCCATTTGGGTTCATACTATCCATTCGGCTACCGGCGTTCCTTCCTTCTCGTTGGCACTTGGCAATGAAGAGGGATGGGGGATCATCCCCAAAGGGGATTGCCCCGATCTTCTGGGCGGGTCCGCTTGCCCACAGGGGGGATAGGGTGGTCCTGCTTGTCGTCACGTTCTAACGACTCTTGCCCGTGTGGTGTTTGTCAGAAGAGTGGCTAGGGGTATTGCCAGACCTCTGCACGTGCAAGTTTATATCGGGCGGGGTTTGGAAAGAGCATGGGGTGCGTTACCCTGGGTAATTGTATAAGGTAAGGTTACCCCGGGTTCGGGGAGGTGGTGACCTCCCGCGTAAGTACAGGAGAGTTAACAGTGCGTTTCCCTGGGTAATTCAGCGGGGTGAGGCGCTCGTCAGCTCCAGCCCAGACAGTTCGCCCTATTAGGTCTGACTTGGGGGCTGTCCATAAATAAATCTGCCAGAAGGACATAAAACTGCCTAAAGCCCCCCCTAGCCAGACGGGCAACTATATGGACTTAAACTACAATGGGATCTCGATGGCTTGCCGCTGGTGCTTGCTAGTTGTTGTTAGTACGAAGGGGTAACATACCACCAGTGATGCTATATATATAGTGCAACCTGGTATCCCTATTTGTCCTTGTAAGGGGCAGCGTCATCTAAAGGTATCTATTCCCCTCTAGGACACCCTATCACCTTGAGTTTTGATCCGGGTTCATCTATTTTTACTACTTTATACGGCCCGTCCACACTAGTATCATGTCAGTCCCGGGGCCTTTTCTTAACCAGCACCAAGTCTCCAATGCTGGCCCTTTGGCGCCCGCCCTTTCTAGCGTGGGCCTGCTGTTGCCTAATTTGGGCCTGAATAATGTTTTATCGGGCTGCGGCTTCCCATTTTTCCAATCGCTCTCGAGGAATCAACAGCCAATCTTCTGGATCGGGATCATTCCGGTCAAGATCCTGGTCTTTAGTAAGACATGGGAAGCGGCCGAAAGCTAGCTCATACGGGGTGAGCTGGGTACTGCTCTGGTTTGAGATGCGTAAGCCTCGGGCTACTCGTTGAAGGACCTGGTCCCATGGACATTGGGGGTTTTCCTGAAGCGCCACCTTCACTTTTTCCTCTATGGTCTGATTACAGCGCTCCACTAGCCCGTTAGTTTGGGCGTGGCGCTTTCGGGCCTTATGATGTCGCACGGAATAAGCCATAAGCATTTGGTGTGTGTGTCCACCGAATTCGGTCCCTTGATCCGTTACTATTTCATCCGGATATAGAAACCGATATAAGATGTTATCTTCTATCCACGCAGCTACTACGGCTGAGTTACGGACGGCTAGTGCCCCCACCTCTACCCATTTGCTAAAGTAATCTATGGCGACTATGCAATATCGCGCCCATGGATGCTGCTGAAATGTACAAATGAGATCAATTCCCCAATGGCCAAAGGCCCGGGGTGGCGGCGTCTATACTAATCGTGGGGCCAAGAAGAATGAGGGTCTCACTTTTTGACAAGCCTCACAAGACCGTATGTGTCGTTTTACGTCAGTTTCCATGTACGGCCAAAAATACTTAGCTGTTAAAATGGTTTGTTGAGTCTTGGCAATGCCAGCATGGGCAATCTGTTGATGGCATCCTTCCACGATAATGGGCCGCTCCACTGGCCGAGGTAGCTTGAACATATGGCCTCGGTGTCGTATTCTCAAAGTTGGCTCTTCCCAAGTATAGCGCTGGGCCTGTCGTCTCAGTCGCTTCCGGTCCTCTGCAATAGCATTTTCAGGATATTTGCCCTGTTGTAAGTATGTCAATAACGGAGTATCTTCCCAGGGTTCGGTGCCTTCTCCTAGAGGGGCATCCTTACTTTCGGGTGATAAAAACTCTTCTTCTTCTGCGGAAATTATTATTTCCTGTCCCAATAGGGGTGTGCTGGATTTCACCAGCTGTGCTTCTATAGATTCTACCTCCTGTGAGTGCCCTTCTCCCCTCCTTCCCAAAGGGGAGGCGGGTTCAGTCTCTTCCACTGGAATTGCGTCCGACTGCCCCGAATTTTCCCCTAGGGGGGCAGGATGACCGGAATTTTTGAGCCCTGTTGGGCCTTTGGTTGAATGGGGCCCGGCTACTAGCCAGGGGCCCAGTACCGCATTGTCCGTAGCCGGCTCCTTGGCAGATGTGCCGTTGTCCCTCACCACGTCGGTCCATACTTCTTGACGGGTGATGACAGGCTCCCCGAGCCTGACTAAGTTTGTGCATTTACCAGAGGTTGTGACAACTTTGAGAGTCGCATTCCATCCCCGATTGGCGGGGCGGATGACAACCACATCGGTACTCGCTCCTATCTCCTCGAAATCGTCAGCTGACCAGTCATGTTCAGAGAGTTCTTCGCTAAGATCATCATCAATCCCTTCTCCTTCGGGTCCCCGACTTAGTAGTGGTGGGGAGTCCCTGGGTCCGGGCCTTAAATTCCGGCCGGTTTTTCCTTGAGAACTAGGGATCATCCTCCCTGACCCCGTCGGCTGGGGTAGGGTTGGTCGAGGGAAGGCGAGACAAGGCGTCCACATTGGCACTCTGTCGGCCTGGCCAATATTCGATGGAAAAATCGATGGCCTGTAATCGTAATGACCATCTTAGGAGATGGCCGGTCAATCCCGTGGTGGTCATGAGCCAGACGACGGCCCTTTGGTCAGCCTGCAGTACAAACTTCCTACCATACAAGTATGGCCAAAAGTATTCTACGCCCCAACGGGCGGCCAGGCATTTGCCGGTGACGGGAGCATAATTCTGCTCACTAGGACTATTGCGGCGGCTGACGTACGCCACCACAGCTTCCCCGTCCGTGTATTTCTGTCTGAGGATGGCTCCAATAGCCTCCTTGGACCAGTCGGTTTGGACATAAAAAGTACGGGTGAAGTCAGGTGCTTGTACCATGGGTGAGCACGTCAGAGCGGCCTTGAGAGCTTGGAAAGCTTGGTCACACTCGTCCATCCATGCCCACTGGGCGGACTTCTTTAGTAATTGAGTTAGAGGGGTGGCTGTATGGGCAAAGCCTTCAATGAACCTCCTATAATAGGCTAGCCCCAGGAATGCTCGAATGTCTCTGACGTTTTCAGGGGTGGGCACGGTTGCAATTGCTGCCACTTTTTGGGGTTGGGTTTCACGGTTTTGCCACTAACTATGTGGCCCAAATAAAGGAGCTCCGTGAATAGAAGTCGGACTTAGTCGGGGATACCCTCAGTCCAGCCGCAAATAGCAGGTCAATGACCTCTGCTAAGTCCGTTAGGTGCTCGGCGAAAGTGGTAGTGAAGATGATGATATCATCTAGATACACCATAACGGTTTTCCAAAGCAAATCCCCCGGCGTTTCGTCCATTAGGCGCTGGAAAAGGGCTGGCGCACCGCACAGCCCAAAGGGAAGCCGCGTGAACTCATACAGCCTGAATTTGATAATGAACATTGTCTTTTCGGCATCCTGATCTGTCAACGGGATCTGCCAATATCCCGCCTTCAAATCCAAGGCTGAAAAGAACAAGGCTCCTCCTAATGTGTCCAGAGCTTCATCTATCCTAGGTAAAGGATACACGTCCTTTTCGGTAATGGCATTAAGCCGCCTATAGTCTATGCAAAATTGCGGCGAGCCATCCGGTTTTGGTACTACTACTACAGGAGAGGCCCAAGCAAACTTTGACTTCCTAATAATCTTGGTTGCTAACATCTTGCTAATTTCTTATCGGATAACCTCATTTTCCAGAGGTGAAAAGCGGTATAGGCGTTGCTTAATCGGTCGTGCATTTCCCGTGGGAATGCAATCCACTCTTACCCGAGTGGTACCCAGCTCCTGTAGGTTCCACACAAAGGCATGGTCCTTAGTAAAGAGCAAGTCTCGTAAAGAGGCTTTTTGGGTCATGGATAAAGTCCCTCCTATTTTCAGAGTGCTCATCCGAGCTTGAAGGGGTAGTTTGGCCGGCTCAGGTTTAGATTCATATTGCACGGCCTTGGCCATTAACACCTGGTCGGCCAGGCAATTCTCAGGTTGCCATATCCATTGAGTGGCGGCTAGAGCCTCGTTTCTGTACTGGAGGCCGGCCATTATAGCAGCCCAGTCATTATGTATATTTCCAGGATATTTTCCTTGTATTTGCTTTTGTAATTCCAGCACAATTTGGAGCTTTTCTACCGCAGTAAGGTCTTGTGGCTGTTCCGTCATAGAGGGGCTGGTGTCCCCTTGCTCAGCCTCCACTGGGGAGACTAGAGACTCCTCCCCATAGGGTAGCTCTTCCAGGTCTGCCATAAGCACCCGTTCCCTGTACATTTCCCGAAACTGGTGTTCTCGATGAGACCATACAATTCTCCGAAACGGCTATGCATTACAAGGATTAGTTGGTTCCATTGGCCGGCATTGTGGAAAAGTAGAAAAAGGGGCGTCATTCTGCCCGGCTGGTCGACCCTCCCAGGGCGACTTGTAGTCCCAATCATAGAAAGAGTCATTGCTACTTCTCCGGCTTTCCCCAGGGACCTCAGCGGCGCCAGAATCCGGCTGGGTCCTATTCAAAAATGTTCCCGATCTCCCGGCCGCTTAGCCCTCACTATCTCACTAAGGTCCGCAACCGTGTCAGCCAAAGCCTGTAAGGTATTCTGCACGGTCTCGGTAGTTGGGGCAGCAGCTCCTGTCCTTGTTGTTCCAGACAGCGCGTCCACCGCTTCCGCCCACAGGCGAAGGGGTCGCTCCATAGTAATTACACCCAGAAGGGTGCCTGACGTGAACACAAACTTGGTTGATCCATGGTTATGCAAGACAACGAACAATTCCGTTTTGTATAAAGGGTCGAAAGTGAACGGCTCCAGTATGACCCTTCGTTCAATGATCATGTCGGGCTATCCATGCACCTGTATGAGAGTTCCCTTAGGGGTAAAGAACTGATACCCAGTGGGGATAGTGGCAGATTGGCCCACTGGTATTTCCCCATCTACGGCAGCGTATATAGGGTATCCAGTTCCCTCGTATCTGAACCTAAATGGTGGTACGGTTTCCCGGACTCGCCATACTGTAAGTTGGGGATTATCCCATACAACAGGCCCCCGGCGTCCGTCCCTTCCATTGCAGTTGTCTCGATCATTTGTCATCAAACAGAATTCTTCCATTTCATCTCCCACCATAAGGCATAGTTCGTAACTGCCGCTGTCCATTTGGCCCCCTAACTTAGCATCATAAGGCTGGGCCCATAGCATGCTACTGCCTCTATGTCCTGGGGAAACTCAGTGGATTGCACAATTATATTGGAGTGGCACTTCCGCTCCCAACTCCCCACAGTAAAGAGCTCCGACATACTTACATATCCCTTGCCGTGTCGCTCACTGCCATCAGGCAGGATGTAGCGACAATTGGGGCACTGCATCCATTCGTCGACCTTCCCAAAGAAGGGGTCGTGATGGTCCATGCAGATCCGTACAAACGAGCGCTCCAAGGTGGGAGGGACCTTGGGGTCTGCTGCTCCTCCCACGGCCGTTGGGTCATGGTTTTGGTGATGCAAGTGTCCCGCCGGCAGAGGGCCATACTCATAGAAAGGCCCCGAGTATCTTTTGCAAGCACGGGGGTTCTTGCGACACTGGGGAATGTGGGCAGCTGGATTAGCTGCCTTAATGGAGTCACCCGGACTCCGCCACCTCGCTGGCCGTGGGCCCGTTGTCCCGTTCCCCTTATCGTCAGAGGGGTTGGTGGCCGATGGCCAGGTCAATCGGTTAGTCCTGATGAAGAGTGCCACTCCCCGGCCACGAGGTCGGGCAGAGCTCAACGCACCTGGGGGAGGGAGTAACCGCGTGAAGAATCCTTTCCTATTCGCCATGGGGAGCACAATCTGAGGGTTGAGCATCGCGCTTGCTGAGATACTTGGCATGACGATTTCCCTCGCCACACTTCCACCTATCGACCAAGCGGGCCAACAATCCTGGTGCAGGGCATAGGCGTCCGGCCTTCATACGGCCTTCCCCGCGGGGGCGTCCTTTCCCACTCCTGGTGGGTGGGCAGTGTAATGACTGGGGGTGTACGTTAGACCTTGATTCCCCTCGTTGCCAGCATGACACTCATCCCGAATTACCCTGGGTAAGGTGACAACCCTGGCCGTGCGAGTTCCGCGTCCAGCGAGGGAGTGAGGACTCCACTTCACTCGAACTGCTACTGGAACACTACAACAGTTGGTCCCCTTGTTCGTGTCGCGATGCCCTGACAACCTGATTACGCATCCCAACGAAGGGGGCAGCCCCTTGGTGTTCCCACTGCGGTCCGCTTCCACGTCGCGCCTTATCTCTTCCGGTTGCGATGGGTCCGGAACAAGCGCCAGATCGCACTCCTGCTCCAGATTCAGCTGTATCGCCACTCTGGCCGGGAGTCCCAATGCTCGTTCGTCGTCCCTTATCTTGCGAAGCACCTCGTATTCCGCATAAAGGCCAATGGCAAGCGTCATCCAATCCTGTGCTCGGTTCAGGGGCACCCAGCGTACTCCGGGATTCCAACACCCCGGTATCTGGGCCACTCCACTTCCTTCTCCCACGTATAGCCGTCCGGGCCCCGGGCGCTGATCCATCCAGAAAAGCCCCTAGAGGGCCATGGGGTCCGTAAAGAGCTCTTCCCCACTGACCAGGTCGGGGAGACATCCTGAGAACACGTACCCATAATTTCGAGCAATGGTCGTATATACCTTCCATCACTGCTTCCGGAACCCCAAGAGTATTTGTTGCGCGTCGGCATCAGCAACGTCGTCCCGTGGCGCCTCTGGCAGGGTGGCGTATTGCGTGGACCGTTCCCATATCCGAACGGGGTCCATGTGTGCCCCCGGGCATCTCAGCGGCCGACTGCTTAAATCACCCATGTCCGCCAGGCAGTAGAGGCTGGATGCTTGAAAGGTCAGGAGCTCGACCTCCTCTCCATCGGAGTCTATAGATACCTTGCAGGTGGTGGGGAAGTCCCCGTCGGGGTCCTCAAGGAAGATGACTTGGTCGGAACCGCCCGCACTACTAATCCAAAAGTTAGATGACGACGCGTCTTCTTGGTCATAGAGGTCCAAGAAGGGCGGTACGGGAGTTTGTCTTACCCTGGGTAAAGCACCCCGGGTAATTTGTCTTGGTGACCCTTCAGTCGGGTTGGCTGGGTATCTTTCCCGTGGTAATTCCTGTGTGGTTTCCGGGGGTAAGACACCCATAGACTCTAGGATACAAGCCCGTTGTTTGTGCGCGCAGTCCACCTCCGAGCTCCAACGATTGGTCGGCAGTAGTGATTCCATTGGGGTTCCTGTGAGAGGGAAAGGGGAGTAACCGCTTTCCCTTCATAAGGCACCAGCTGGGGAATGGGGGTGTCGGGCCTCTGACACCTGTCTTCTCCCCCTTTTGGTTTCAAAACCTCCTTGTCACAGGTGATACTAACGGAACCTATCCGGCCACATTTCTTTTCGAAGGTAAGTGTATTGTTGTTGAACCACACTTCCGCCTTGGCTGGCTTCAGCCAATTGACAGCCAGGAGGAATTCATAGGTCTTGGTTCGGACTACGTGGGCTCCCACTAGGAGGGCAAGGCCCCCGACTTGTACCTTCAGTTGTGGGATATAGTCATCAGGGGTTTTGACCTCTCCAGACGCCAGGCGGAAACGGGACACTGGGGGTAACACATTCGACAAAATCCCCCCATTCCTCAACTTTCCTCCAAGCAAGGACGCACTGGGTGGCTCCAGTATCTACAATTGCCCTGACTTTGTGTCCCTCGATCCGAACCAGAGCTTATGTCACCGTATGTATGGAGGTTCGGCCCCGAGGATCAACTTCCTCAGCTTCCATCATAACATTCAAGTCATCCAGGTCACTATCCTCAGCCATTCCTTCTCCCATGGTCTCGTCAATGGGAGTCAACTCCGGAATTTGCAGAATTTTTGCGCCTTTAGGCTTTATCAGCATTAAACCACAGTACGCATCCTCCCAACACTTGGGGACTTGTGCCATAAAGTCCTTGGTGTGTACCGCCTGGGTGGCGTTACTAATGTGGCTCCAAGCGCTGAGTGGATAGTGTTTGGGGGGTTTGATGTTCCGTACGGCCACAACCCGTCGACGGGGCCTTGGGGTGCCAGATTCGGCTTCCGTCCTTAGGTCGACGGTCTCAGTCCCCCGGGGCTCTTTGCCAGTCGTTTGACTGGTCGAGCGTGTGGGCTCGTCCCCATCCGGCGTGTCGGTGGCTGGCCCATGTTCAAAAGGTCGCGACTAGTTCCTGGCATCCCGTCAGCCAGTGGGGGTGGGGCCTTAGAGGCTAGGCGGCTGGATGTCCGGCGAGGAATGACCTTTGGGGTATCATCCCGCTGAGTTCCTGCCTGCTGCTTGGTGGCACTCGGTTCCTCGGCGGCCGTATGCTTAGCCATTAGTATATCACTTCCATCCGTTTCCTCTTCGCCCATGAGCTTGCCGGATATATCGGCTGGTGGGGGATCGAAACGGTAATCCCTATGTTCCCACATGCAATGGTGCTCCGAGGGGAGGGAATCATCCGACTCAGAGGTTTCTTCTGAGCTACTGGAAGACACAACCTTCTCAACCGAGGGAGCCCCTTGGTTGGGCTTTTTCGAGCGACCTTTCCATCCGGCTTTCGCCTTTTCTTCGACCACAGCCAAATGCGCATCTTCGGCCTCGTTACTAGTGGACCTTTCTTTGTCACAGTCCCTCGTGTTGTGGCCAGCACTACTGCAGTTATTACAGAATAGCCGCTTCTTTCGGCGAGCTTTTTCCCCCGTTTCTACTGGCTGGTGTTCCTTTTGATTCTTCCGTAAGACTTGGTCCAACTTCTTGATCGTTCTTTGTAATGATTCTGTTGAACCTTCATCGGAGTCCTCTCCGTCTGCCATATAGGTGCGGTTTCTCCGCTTTTGGTAACTCTTGGCTTGACGCAGCCAATCTTCCCGGCGGATACTACGTTCCACCACGTCGGACAGGGAAGCATCGTCATCAATGTGGGACCCCACGAATTCCGAAATGTTCTGGGGTAACCTGTCCAAATATACGTCTATATATTCAGTATTGGATAAGGAGTGCTTGGTACTTTGGTGAATTTGTCGCCGGAGGGCAAAGAGCACATCAGCATAATCTTGTACCCGCTCATCCTTCCGCATCCTCCATTCCCTGAACTGCCGAAGCATTTCTTGGGCACTTCCCAAAAACCGTTTTTGGAACTTGGCCAGAAACTTCGCCCAGGTCAATCAGTGATGCGTTACGGTGAGTTCAGATACGCCTGCCTTACCCTCTTGGGGTTCCGCATATTTGGCCAAGAGTGTTTCCACCCAAAGGCCCACACGCCCTACTAGATGGGCTACTGCATGGTTCACACGGGTGGCGTGGGGCCATTGCTGGGTATCGGCGGCTTGGACGAGCTGGCTAAGCCATCCGGCGGCCTCTGAATGGGCCAGCCCGTCAAACTTGCTAAGCCGAGGTGCTCGGTAATCCTTATCTTGGCCGTAATCCCGGTGGCGGCGACCACGTTGCTGGGGCGTATGATCTTCCCTACTGTATGATTTTCTGGCACTACTATCCTCCATTTCCGTTGAACTATCTTATGAGGTCGACCGTCCGGAACTTCCCTCCGAGGATGAGGAGGATTCCCTCCTTCTGCGTTGGCCTCGTTTATGTTCCCGGCATGGGGACGCCTGCCGACGGGGGGACCTCAACCCCCTGGACTTGTTTCGCGACCGACCCTCTAGCCGTCGTGGGCTACGACCCCTGTTCCTTGGGGATCGAGTCTGCCCCTTCTCTTTTCCCCATTTAGGGGATGTATTCGTACCATTTCGCCTATGTGGCGAAGTTTGTCACCGAGGTGTACGATTGTCTGACACCTTGCGCAAACGTCCCGTTCGATGACGGGAGCGCGACTTGTGTGAGCCGCTTTCCGACCCGCTACTGGGTCCGTTGCTAGGCGAGCGGTCATGTTTAGTGCGTCGCCGACTTCTATCTCGCCGCCCCGCTCGAGAGCGATGGCGGCGCCCCTTTTCCCTTGCAGGACAGCCTCCTCGGGCCGTTCGGGCCAGGGGGATCGGCGCCTGGCCTGGGGGCCCGTTTGGGGGGCCATCTCTTCCCGGGCCCTCCGAACGCCATCATGCCCCGGGTGGTCCGCACGTCCCCGCCGGGCATAGCGAGGGTCCTCATTTTCATCGTTTTCCCGTGTCTCCTGCACATCGAATGGGCCGGAAGGCGACGGGTCCATCCGCCCTTCGGCCGAATGGGCATGAAGTCGTTCGAGAAGTACAGCACGCGCGCACTCTTTTCGTTCGCGTTCCTCCCGTAAGCGCCGGTAGGCCCCCGGTCGCCTTGGCGGCGGGGACTGGAGGGAGCTTCCTGATCTATTCGTGATGGGAGGGCGATACTCCCCACTTCCTCCCCGCGCGACCAACGCATCCTCACTGCTCCTAACCACTGTCAGGGGGGGCCATTCGTGGCCCGATGGCGCGCTCAATTCAAGCGCATCTTCTACGCTCCAAACCGGGGCTTCGCCACCGTCAGAGGGAATGTTACTTCCCCTTCGCGCCATGCTCCCTACCCTGACTTACCTTTGCTTTTCCTTACCGCTCGCACAGTACCCAGTGGCGTCCCCCTGCGGGAAACCGCCCTGCGCTCTGAAACCAAGCCTCGAACCACCGCAAAAATGGCGTCCAGATGGGCGAATCTTCCGGCAATGAACCGGTCACGCACAAAATAGACGCTCGCCCGCTCCAGCTAAACTCGACGGCGATGTACACCCACAATAGGTGTCTGTCAGCATGGCATGTTCTCCACTCAGCGGGGTACAATCCCCGGAAGTTACTTACACAACAGCGAGGTGGGCCCAAGGTTCGTAGTTGTTCGTTACAAGTGAAGCCGTGTGTCTTTAAATACCCGAGCCACTAGTGCCACTAGTGCCAGTACTGGCGCAGCACCGTTACCAAGGTTCCTTGAAAGGTCCGTCAAATTCATACAAGGTACGACTGTACCTTTTACCCAGGGTGCGCCACCCAGGCCTCAACACACTAGCCGCTCTAGTCTAAGTACCAGCCCGCATTTGTAACTTCCCTCTCTATCAATGGGTCCCTCGCAGCGTGCAAACGGGAGCGGAGTGGGTCACGGCGTTTGCTTGGAACATCTCGCTCTCTCCAACGGCGGAAAGAGCAAGCATTCATTACAGGTCCAGCCTTTAGTATCACAGAATCAGCCAGAAAACTCCTTCCTCATGCGTTGACATAGAATCTGTCTCAAACGTGGCAATTATTCTTGGCTACTAATTCCCAAATGAAATACCTCTTCCCTCTTAACGGCACGCCCGTAACACATTACCCAGGGTATCCTTACCCTCCCAAAGCCGCGGGGTGCATTACCCAGGGTGCCTAATCCATGGCGGCATTACCCAAGGTATCCTTACCCGTCCTAAGTCACCGGCTGCCTTACCCATGGTACCCTTACCCTGCCTAAGTCACCGGCTGCCTTACCCATGGTACCCTTGCCCTGCCTAAGTCACCGGCTGCCTTACCCATGGTACCCTTACCCTGCCTAAGTCACCGGCTGCCTTACCCAAGGTATACCTACCCGTCCTAAGTCACCGGCTGCCTTGCCCATGGCACCCTTACCCTGCCTAAGTCACGAGGGTCGCCCTTGCCACCCAGAATTCTACTATACTCGTCAATTACCCACGGTATCCAGTTCGATTCTCCTTGCCGAGGCGCAGCTCGCAGGGTGACTCACTCTCCAGTCTTCCCACCTCAGATCCAAGGTTGAGCCCTCTCTCCATTGGGTCAGCTCGTCCTCTTGGCACTCGGCAGCGGTTATACAAGGCACGTCATCATCTCTCCGTCATAGGTTCATGGGGTCGTCTTCCATCCTCAGGACCTCCGGTTCAAGGGTGCTGGGCAACACTATTCTTCATGGGTTCCACCTCAGGGCAGCACGCACCATCAATACAGTATCTTCATCGTCGTATGGGCAGGGCACAAACTACAGTCTTCACAATCACCGCAGAACACTCCAACATGCATAGACTTTCCTATAATGCAGTTAGCATATCGCAATCAATCTTTAAGGTACATGGTTCAGGCGGGGTACTCATAAAATCGCCACAGGAGGCGCGAGTGCACCCTCCCACGAGTTAGCCGTTTCCCTGAGCCCTGCTGGCCGGCCGCTGCTTCTTCCACCGCAATTCCCAGCACGCAAGACACCCCAGGTAACACAACACGGGGGCCTTGGGCCCAAGGACCCAAGGCTAAGGTCGCACCGTGCCGCTGACCCCTGCGCATTCGCCACCCCAGATGTTCCGGCCGCATGATGGGTGACGCGGGGCGGACTCACAGTGCGCCAGCCCGTACCTGGCCTAACACCTGGCGCCCCGAACTGTGGGCGCTGCCGTTGTGGGCGCGCTTGCCTGACGATGCAAGGCGCCACAACCGCCAGCGGCCGCCACCTGCGCAGAACGTCCAAGAGCTTCCCCCCCACCAGCCGGAGGGCCTTTGGGGGGCGCAGTCCCGACGGGCGCCATGCTAGGGTTCTGGAGGACGAGGTCGAACAGACGAAGGAGAGCTGCGCGAGGGTGAAGAAGGCCACGGCGCACAGGGCGCGGATGAACACCGAACTGGAGGGCCAAAGAGACGCACTGATCGACCGGTGCCGCGTGGGGCAGCGGGACTGCATGGAACGGGAGGCCGCCCTGGAGGCGCTGCTGGCGGAGGTGCGGGCCGCTGCGGATGCCGGGTCGAGGGAGGTGTGCGCTCTGGAGGAGGAGTACGCGCGGCTGGGGGCGGATGGCCAGCGCGCGATCGACGAGCTCCAGGCCAAGGTCGCGGCGGAGGCCCGCGAGGTGGAGGTGCTTGAGGCGGACCTGAGGGCGAGGATCGACGCCAGGTGCCCGCCGTCGGTGCGGCGGGAAGTCAAGTACCACAAGGACGTAGTCAAAGCCCTAAGGCTGGTCGCGGACGCCGAGGACGCGGAGATCCGGCGGCTGGAGGCCCTTCGCATTGAGCTGGAGGCGGAGGAGGCCGCTGTGGACGCGGAGCGCGAGGAGCTGTCGGCCGCGCATGGGCGGATGCTGCACCCCCGGGGCACGGGATGTTGCGGGCCCCTCGTTGGTGGCCCCGGCGACGCATGCCCGCCGGGGATCGCGGCCCAACTCGAGCGCCGCGGTGGTGGCGGCGAGGGCGACAAGGAGAACGCGGCGGGCGCGGACGCGGCCTCGACGTCCGAGGGCGTAAGGCCGGGGGCGTCGGACGGCCGGAGGAAGGTCGTCGCCAGTTCCCCCCGGCCGTCGGGCCTAAGCACCAGGTCGTCGCGCTCCGACGGCTCCTGCTGCTCCGCGGGCGGCCGCGAGGAGCGAAGGCCGTTCAGGGCGCTGCCGCCGCATAGGCCGATCAAGCCCTTCGTCCCCAGGCGGTCCGACAAGCCCCCGACGGCCGCCAGGTTGCCGAAGCCGATATTCTGGACGGACTATCGGTCGTTCTATCGGGAGACGGAGTTCCACCCTTGGCTGAGGGAGGTCAGGGAGGCCAAGGCGGCCGCCGAGCTACGGAATGCCAGGAAGGCCCAGGCCGTCGAGGAGGAGAGGCTGCGGAGGGAGAAGCAGAAGGCCAGGTTCCGGGCGCGTCCCATGCCGAACTTTGGAGAGGAGACCGACAGGAAAAGGGAGGGCGGGAGCACGGCGCGGAGCTCCGGATCGAGGGAGGGGAAGAAATGAAATAGATTTGTGCAGGGTGGAAAGCACAAGGGAATCATGGGGTCGCATTGGCCGCGGCTGCCTCGCTCGCCGGACGTGGGCGCCAGGTGGCTCCAAGTTGCGCGGCCAAAACATTGCTTGTTTCCTCAGGGGCATCTCGCACTGCCACAGCGTCGTGCGGGTCATTTGGAATTTGATTTTTGGCCGAAGCCATTAGTGCTGCAAGTGTAAGAAACCTAGAACGGGAGCAGAATCCTTTAGTTGGCAATTCAAGCAGTGGGGAAATTTTTTAGGCTCTTGCCTGCATTTTTGTCAAGTTTGAGTGAGATAGCTGGGGATCCAGTGCTTGAAATGCCAGACATGGGAGCGATGTAAGTGTGCCGGGGTATGCCGTAGTGTCAATACTGTGTTTATCTCATATTCATTCTTTGTCTAGTTGTCCAGTCGATCATCCAGTTGATGGCGCCATCCTGTGCGTGCCTTCAAGGGGATTGACTTGTGGTGATGGTTCCTCCATCAAATCATCTGTCCACCGATTTTCTAATGGTCCACATGTTGGTAAGAATGCTTCCTTGCTCGCTCGATTAGGCTTGAGTGTGTTGTGTGCACAAGCACAATAACAACCAACACATCACTGTGGGCTGTAATGAAGAAAAGGCCAGCTGCAAGTCAAGCACCTAGCGCTTGTGGATGCCTGCAGCTCATGTCACATCTGTGACATTGCCGTTTAGCTGCAGCTGGCGCAGCCATCTGTACCAAGAATGCAACTTTCAGTCTGTCTTAACTGTTAAGGAGTGCTTTCCCTAAGTTGCAACAAGAGAATCCTTGTGCCATAGGTGCAAGGGGACGCACTCGAACGGTCAAGCACTTTATCCCAAGGCATTGCCCTGCCAGCTTCTGGCCGCCCAGGCACCATTCATACCTAAGGAATAAATCCACACTAGCAGCGTGGACTGATGCAAAAATGGACGTTGATATCATCAACAGGGCATCAGGGTTATGCAGCACAAATTCCATAGTCTTACAGCAATGGCCCTATTGGCATGTGTGCAGCTCCAAGATGTGTTTAAGGGTGAATTATGGCAGTGAGTAGCAAGACCACTCACAATGACGTTGTCCATTTTCCACCTGTTAAAACTGCCGTTAGTCATGAGCACCGGCACATTAAAGGCGGGCTCATGGCTGACACATGGCGGCCGACTGGGCCACAATTAACAGCTAGTCACGGTGAAAATGGAAAAAGCAGATAAGGTTGAGATGAAAAGAACAGATATACATTATATAAAAAGGCGCAGGGGAGATTTGCTAATA
>CAJHUC010001679.1:32500-34725 GCA_905146915.1 Ostreobium quekettii
AAAGAGCAAGCAGCAATGCTCAGAAAAGTACCACAGAAAAAAACATAAAGTGGGACCCAACATTACAGCATGTCAATATAATGCGCTTCCCAGTTGCAACTTGATTTGCTTTTACTTCAAAGGCAAGATCCTCTGAAAGTGATATCTTATTTGCAAACACACACCAGAATCAAAATCTTGGGCCCTGGATCCTTTACCATGAGTTCTTGAGAAACTGTGGCATCCCAACATTTACGAGCAGCTCCCTGAGTGGACCGTGCTGTGTTTAAATGATGCGCAGGCAGATTCTGTGCCTGCTGGCGAGCCACACCATTCTAGGTCACAAGCCTCCCATAGGTGACAAAGCATGCTGCCATTGCGCCAAAGGGTAGTGTTCAGCACCTAGAATAATGGTTGTCAGCCATGGCCAATTGTGTTTGAATCTTTAGCACAAGAAGCTGCTGCCACAACACAGAAGATGCTCCAAAATCTGATAAATTTATGACTTCCAATCTGCAAACGTGCAACAAGCAACAAGCTGAGGTCCAAGATACCGAATAATGGGGCCTGCAAGAGGCATCGCTCCAAGATTCCTTTGTAGCCTTGCTGGCACATTCAGCCTTGATTGATGCTTAAATCGACATTTCGTCAACAGCTTGTCCCGCAAATTTTCTAAATACCAACAGTGGCCAATTCCTTGCAGGCAGTCTGCATTTCACCACATCCCTCCTTGTCCCCATTCTTGAATGATACGTGGCTTGTTTACCTAGCCATATTTCCGATGCCCAACTTTTAGGAATCAGGAATCGGAAACAGGGTCTATTCTGCCATCCCCGTCACAATTGTCCCCTCCCTAATCATCTGCCCCCCTGATTTCTGTGATAGCTGTCATTTTCCACACCACTTCTAAGGGCTTGCATACCCCCCATAGTCGTCCACGTAGTGGCGATGCTGGCCCAAGAGTCTTGTCAGCGAAATCAGGTCATGTAAGTCATCTGTAACGTGGCTATTCCATTCTGAATTGTGGATGCAAGACATGGCAAGCTAGGTACTCAGATGCTTTTGAACGCGTTTTCTATTGCCTTGATTTTCTATGGAATGAATTGGTGTATTGAAGTCATAACAATGACTAATATTGGTTTGAGGAAAATATAATCAATGCAGTTTCCTCCAGGCACTAAATTGAACAACACGCAGTCATGTGTCTGTGTATTGCCATACACGTTTTTGCCCCGTTTTGCTGCTCAAATGCAATAGCCCAAAATCAACAGCATCTGTGGCGTGGTTTTTGGTTCGTTGCGGGCGAGGCTCCCGCCGCGGCGCCCAATTCGGCCCGGATGGGCCTCCTCCGCCGGATGACCGGTGGGCTGTCCGGGGCGCTCGCTCCTTCGGGGTGCGCAGTGTGGGCCCAGGTTTGCGGATGGCCAGGCGCGGGGCGGCCGGGCGCGTTGTGGATGCGCGGCGCCGTGCGGCTCACGGGTGCAGCCGCGGGGTGCGCGGAGTGGGCGAGAGAAACGAAGTTATAGTCTGACAGGAGGTCGCCCCTTTGAGGGGGTGGCCTCCACCCGGATCACGTGACAATACGGCCGCTGGGCCCAACGATAATATCTCATCCCCCAATACGGTTCCGGCGAGGGAGTCTAAAGTACTGGTAATATATCTAACCATAACTCCTCTACCGCTAACCCAATGGAGGTGGTTCAAGAACCTATGAGTTCCTAATAGACTCTACTATCATATGAGATTGTTCTATTGTAATGTTCATTATACTTTAACCTCCCAGTAACCCAAATACCAAAGAAACATACTACCCCCTGTGCTTTACACCACAGTACTCCCCCCTGGGGGTAGTTTCGCCCTCGAAACCTTAGGCTAACCAGTGGACCTAATTATCCTCTGCTGGTTTGTCTCTCTTAATCATTTTCTTCAATTCTTCTGGGTAGGTAAAGTTGTCCTTTGGAGTCCAAGAGGCATCATCAATCGAATAGTCCTTCCAAAGGACCAAATACTCCTTGTGCCTCCTAGTACTGGGACCGGACCACCACCAACGCAGCAATTTCTTGATGTCATACGGCTCGTCATCCTCGGGCTCCAATTCCTCTACCTGACCAGACATAGTGGGTTGCATCCATGAACTGGTTCTGAAAGGACGCAGCAAGCTGACATGGAAAACATTGTGAATCTTCCACGTTTTGGGGAGTTCAAGCTCGTAGGCCACTTGTCCCACCGGACGGACAATAAAGAAT
>CAJHUC010001680.1:0-11995 GCA_905146915.1 Ostreobium quekettii
GCGTGATGATGATCGCGCGCAGGTTAGCGGGATCAGTGCCCGCCTCGCGGATCTTCTCCTCGAGCTTCTCCGCGTTGTGAGGATGCCCGGCGTCGACCAGGAACGCATTCTCACCCTGCTTGATCAGAAACGCGTTGGCGTACTCGAGCCGGAGCGTGTGCACCTCGAGCCCCGCGACCTCGCGATGACGCGTCAACGTAGCGCAGCTGACAGCGCACAACATCGCGACCAGGGTGAGTAAGTACCTCGTGAATACCGCGCGGGTCATCGATTCGGTCTGCTGATTCATGGTGTTCTTCCTGTATCGAGAACCACGTGGTGTGGCCAGAAATGAGACGGCTCCCTCACGAACACTGATGAAAAAATTACGCATCACTCCCTCACAAGGATCTCTCGAACCTTTCAGCACATGCCGAAAACAACGTGCCATTGGTAGTTCATACGAGCAACTGCTGCGCACACAATGCAAGATATGCAAGATATACCCTAAGTGTTCGTCGACAGCAGGGGCCTTTCCTTATAGAAATCACCCACGACGACCTCCCAATACCATGATGATGTCCATGGTTTTCAATCACCTGAGGAGTGGAAATGAATATGAGTTCAATCCAAACACCCAGCTCGACGCTGTTGACGCGGACGGCCGCGAATATCACGGCGTTCGCGCTCGTCCTGCTCGGCATGCAGGGCGTGGCGACGGCAGCCACGATCACTGTCCCTGGCGACCACGCGACGATCCAGGCAGCGATCAACGCTGCGACCGATGGCGATCGTGTCGAGGTCGCCGCCGGTACCTATAACGAACGCATCAACTTCAACGGGAAAAACATCCACGTCATCGGCGTCGCAGGCCGAGACTCCACCACGATTCATGCGACGCAGAGTGGGCGATTCCCTGCCACGCTCGCCAACAACGAGAGCTCCTCCGCGATCCTCGAAGGCTTCACCCTGAGAGGAGGTTACGCCGGGTTCGGCTCGTCGGGCGGTGTGGGGCTGCGCCTGAACAGCGACGCGATCGTGCGGGACTGTATCATCTCCAACAACTCCGCCGAGCTCGGTGGAAACATCGGGGATGATATCAGCGTGGGGGTCTACATCCAGGGCGGCTCGCCACGGCTCGAGCGCGTCATCATCCGCGATAACCTCGCAGATGTCGGCGGCGCGTCCGGGACAGTCCTCCAAACAGGCGTTCGGATCAATGGAGGCTCTCCGCACCTCGAAAACGTCCTGATCCACAACAACCGGAACGACGCTGGTGGAAACTCCGGCGTCTCGTACTACACCGGCATTTACCAGACCTCTGGCAACTCGACGCTCGATCACGTCACGATCACGAACAACAAGGCAAAGGATTTTGGTGGTGGCCTCAATCCGACGTACCGCCCCGGCATCTTCGTGGCGAACGGCACGCTCACGATGACCAACTCGATCGTCAAGGGCAACTTCGACAACGGCTCGTCTGCCAACGATATCGTGCAAGGCCCCGTCACCGCCAATTACTCCAACGCGCCAGTGACGGGAGGGACCGGAAACATCAACGCCGACCCTCTCTTTATCGATCCGAGCAACCGCGACTTCACGCCGGGCTGTGGCTCGCCGGTCATCGATACGGCAAACTCGGCCATCGCAGTGGATGTCTACGGCACCTCGCGCCCCCTCGACGGCGATGGCCAGGGCTCTGCGGTCGCAGATATGGGCGCGATCGAGGCGCCCGCGGACTCGGACGTCGATGGCGACGGTGTCACGCTTTGCAATGACAACTGCCCCACGATCTCGAACGCGAACCAGGCCGATTACGACAGCGATGGTGCGGGAGATGTCTGTGACTCTGACCACACCCCCGAAGCGATCGCCTCGACCGAAACGATCGCCGAAGATGTCACACTCTCGACGAGTATGGATGCGTTCGATTTCGACAACGACGCGCTGACCTACATCCTCGTCTCGGGGCCAGCCAACGGGACGCTCACATCCTTTGACACGAGCGCGGGAACCTACACCTATCAGCCCGACGCGAACTTCAGCGGCGGTGACTCTTTCAGGTTTCGCGTCAACGACGGCACCAACGACTCCAACATCGCGGTGGTCAACATCACGGTCACGCCCGTAAACGACGCGCCCGTGGCCAACGATGGAACGCTCACCACAGCAGAAGACACCGATGGCTCGGGCACGCTGACCGCCACGGACATCGACGACAACGCATGGACTTACAGCATCGTCACACAACCGACCAACGGCACGGTGATGCTCACAGACGCCGCGACTGGCGCCTACACCTACACGCCCGATGCCGACTTCAACGGAAGTGATTCATTCACCTTCAAGGCAAACGATGGCGACGACGACTCCAACACCGCGACAGTCGATATCACGGTCACGCCAGCAAACGATGCACCTGTCGCTACCGATGGGAACTTGAACACGCCCGAGGACACGGTGGCCATGGGTTCGCTCACAGCAACCGATATCGATGGCGACACCCTGGTGTATTCGATCGTGTCGCAGCCGACCAATGGCACGGTGGTGCTCACGGATGCCTCGACCGGCGCCTACACCTACACTCCGAACCTGAACTACGTCGGGCTCGACTCGTTCACGTTCCGTGTCAATGATGGCACCGTCGACTCGAACACGGCGACCGTGAACGTCGACGTGGGCGCCGTGAATGACGCGCCTGTGGCGAGCGATGCCGACGAAACCATCGACGAGGACACCGACCTCTCGTCGACGCTCTCCGCCGCAGACAGCGACGGCGACGCGCTCACCTACAGCATCGTCACACAACCGACCAACGGCACGGTGATGATCACGGACGCCGCGACCGGCGCCTACACCTACTCGCCCGATGCCGACTTCAACGGCAGCGATTCATTCGTGTTTATCGCCAACGATGGCACGCTCGACTCGAACGAAGCGACCGTGAACATCACCGTCGCTCCGATCAACGACGCGCCTGTCGCCATGGACGGGACCGTGAACACCGCCCAGGACACGCTCGTGATGGAGACACTCGCCGCGACCGATGTGGATGGCGATGCGTTGACCTTTGCCATCGCGACCATGCCCGCCAACGGCACGCTGGTCTTGACCGACGCCGCTACCGGCGCGTTCACCTACGAACCGGACATGGGCTACGTGGGGATGGACTCCTTCACGTTCACCGCCAATGATGGCACGGTCGACTCGAACGAGGCGACCGTGACCATCGATGTGGGCAACGTCAACGACGCCCCTGTGCTCGCTGACCTCGAGCTCACCACGGATGAAGATGTCGCGGGCTCGGCTCTACTCGACGCCACGGACGCAGACGGCGACACCCTCACCTTCACCATCTCGAGCGAGCCGACCAACGGCACCGCTTCCGTCGACGCGACGGGAGAGGTGACCTACACGCCTGACGCAGACTACAACGGCAGCGATTCCTTCACCGTGGTGGCCAACGATGGAAGCGAGAACTCCAACGAGGCGACCGTGACCGTGACCGTGACCCCGGTCAACGACGCGCCTTTCTTCGTCGACCCGACCCCTGCAACCGATGACGTGATCGAGGTCGTCGCTGGCGATCTGGTGAGCATCACGCTCGCTGCTGAAGACGTCGATGGCGACACCCTCACGTTTGGCGCGACGGGCCTCCCCGAAGGCGCGACTCTGGACGAGGCAACCGGCGACATCTCGTGGCAAACCACCGCGCAGGATGCGGGTGATGTCACGGTCGCTGCCGAGGTTAGCGATGGCACCGAGAGCGATTCGCGAGGCTTCGTCATTCGCGTCACAGTCAACGACACGGACACGGATGGAGATGGCCTGACCGATGCACAAGAAGACGTCCTCGGTACCGACCCGAACAACGCGGACAGCGACAACGACACCATCGGCGACGCGTTCGAAGTCGGTGAAGATGTCGAAAACCCGCTGGACACCGACGAGGATGGAGTCATCGATGCGCTCGACACAGACTCGGACGAAGACGGCGTGGCAGACATCGACGAGGCCGGTGACGATGACCTCGAAACCGATCCTGTCGACACCGATGGAGACGGCACGCCCGACTTCATCGACCTCGACAGCGATGGCGATGAGGTCACCGATGCCGATGACAACTGCCGCGTCGTCGAGAACGCCGACCAGCTCGATGTAGACGAGGACGGCATCGGCGATGCCTGCGATGACGACGTGGACGTCGACTCCACAGGAAACTACCAGGGAGGCGGCTGCGGCTGTGACTCGGTCGCAGCTCCCGCACCTCGCGGGCCATGGCACCTCGCCCTGTTGACCCTCGCCCTGGGCGCATTCTTCATCAGGAGAAGGCGCGCGATGTGATGAACGCGACGAGATGATAAAGCGCTACAATCAAAGCGCTTTATCATCTCGAAGCTTCGCATTCACGCCATGCCAAAGAAAAAGCCACCTCACGACGTGTTTCGCGAGGTGGCTTTTTCTTTGGCTCTTTGACCCCTGCTCACGACACGGGGCGCTCGACCCCTCGCGATCCATCCAGCGGCCACCCGAGCTTTTGCAACAGCAGCAAGGTCTGCTCCCCCGAGTACGTGCGAAACAGCGCGCCAGGTCGCGCTGGTGCGACCGACGCGCGCGCGATCCAGTACCCTGGCTCGTGTGATGTCAGCGGTGTCATCGTAAACTCGCCAGCCAACAACTCCAGCCGAACCGATGGGATATCATTGGCGCTCTTTCGGCGCGGATGCATCGGGACAAAGCGCTCGGGCCAGATGACCCCATCGACGAACTCGAGCGTGCAACGCTCGGTGCGCTCACCGCCCACACGCCACAACCAGACGAGCATCGCCAACAGGCAAGTTCTGGAGTAAGCCTGCTGTACGCAAGCCGTGGAGTTGCGGCGGGAGCGCCAGGCAGGTTCCACCATCTCCACCCACCCGAGCGCGCCCGCCGCGATATCATCGGGCAGCGCGCGCCAAGCCTCGTCCACCAACACATCACGCTCGGCCACGTTTGGCCACGCTTGCGTCAACCACACCAGCGCGGCCAGCGCCGACGTTTGCCTGCGCGCGTCCTCGAGCAACCGCTCGAAAACCACCCACAGCTCATCATTCAGACCCATGCCAGTCATGCTCGATGCTCCCGCTGTCGTCGCGCCATATTGTGCCTCACGAGCAGTCCAATAGCGCGCGATCGCTCGATTGACAACCACCTCGACTTTTTGCGCTTGACATATTTTATGCATTTTTTTGCGTAAAAATTTGACATCGGGATATTTTTATGCAAATTTCTGCGTATCTCAAGACGCCCGGACAACGCGCCGGGCAGGAATGGAATCATGTCAAACGATCCAAACATCCACCGAGCTCGCGTGATCTACGCTTGCCTCGGGCTGGCAGCCAGACTCTCGCTCCCCTTCGAAATGTCGATGAAGGAGCTCGTGGATCTGCTCCAGATGTCGCTCTACCACGAGACGCGTCGTCGCGGACTCAAGATGAGGCAGATCAGCGCGCTGCTCGATATCAGCATGCGCAAGGTCTCCCAGCTCGCCACACGCCTTCGGCGCAACTTCGCCGAGGAAGAGGTCGAGCAGGAGCTTCCTCGCCGCATCGAGTTCATGCTGTGGGCCGAATCATTGAGCCACGCGCGCATCCTCCAGCTCCTCAAGCACTCCCCGACCGAGGACGTCGAGGAGGCGCTCGAACAACTCGTCGAGCAAAAGCGCGTCAAGCGCGAGGGTGATGACGAGGATAGCTGGGTTTACGAAGTGGTTCGCTCCGAGTTTCGGCTCGTGAGTCAGGACTGGCTGGCAAGAATCGACGGCTTGAACAACCTGCTCTCCACGGTCGCCAACGCCGTCGACGCGCGCTTCTTTCACGACGACCCGCACGCCTTCGCGCGCACCTTGAGTCTGCGCGTTCGCGAAGAGGACATGCCCAGGCTGCATGCGCTCTACAACGACGTCATCTGGGAGACCTTGCGCGAGCTCGATGCGCTCGCGAAAGAGGACGAAGACGCCCAGGAGATCGACCTCTCGCTGGTCTGGGCTCCTTACGAGTTTATCCAGCGAACATACACCTATGATGAGGATGAAGAATGAACCCTGATACCAATGCACGACCTTTGATTTCCCCTTATTCGAATTCGAACACGATGGAGCCCGAAATGAACTCACGTATCACGCTGCTCGCAAAATCCGCGCTCGCCCTCACGCTCCTTTTCTCGCTCGCGGCCTGCGGCAACGGAGAGAGCGCGGACAACAACACCTCCTCGAGCCTGTGCGGCGCGAATGGCCTGGAGGTCTCACAGGATGGCGCGGACTACTGCGTCTACCGCAGCCAGGCGATCACAGAGACGGGCTTTGCCTGCCCGACCTCGCTGCCGCACCGCCATGACCTCGAGAACGTCTCGGTGTGTGCCGGGCAGGAGATGGTCCCAGAGAGCACCCTCGAGCAGATCGAAGAGGAGGCGGTCATCGAGTGGGATCTCGAGCCGAGCAACAACCAGACGGTGAACAACACCTCGCCAAACAACAGCACCATCGGCGAGAACAACACCACGCCGGGCGAGGTCGAGGTCGGCGAGATGGCGACCTTTGTCGAGTGTGGCGATCAGGAGCAAACCCCTGAATACTGCGCCGCGGAGGTGCTCGAGTGGAGCTATGACGCGAGCAGCCAGACCCTTCGGCTCGAGGACTCGCGCGCTTACATGAACTGCTGTGGCGAGCGCGAGATCAAGGCGTACAAGGTCGCCGAGGCCACCTACGAGCTGCGCGAGACGGATGACCCTGCCATCCTCGAAGATGGCTCCGAGGCGCGCTGTGGATGCATGTGCGTCTTCGACTACGGGATCCAGATCCCCGAGGTGGAGGAAGGCGTGATCACGGTGCGCGTCAAGCGCGACACCTCGGACCAGGAAGGGATCGAGCTCGACTGGGAAGGAACGCTCGACCTTGGCCAAGGCTCCGGGGCAGAAACACTCGACACCACAGACGCGGCTGGTTTCTGCGGCGAAGAGATGTGGAGTTTGGAATGGAAATATTGAAGTCTGACAGGGAGAGCGGGTTCAGGGACTCTGTTCGCCGTTGCGTCCAGTGCAATCGATGTTCGGCAGTTGGCAGGAGAAGCTCACGCGCAACTTCGCCCCGCCGCAAAAATAAGGAGCGCTCGCTTGCCTGGTATGATCTCCCGCGTTGTTTATCCATCACTTCTTTCGCTCGCATCCCTGACCTTCCTCACCCCCTCCCTGCAGGCGCAAACGCCAAAACAAGCAGAACAACCGGCCACCGAGGAAGGGTGGTCGAAGGCGTGGTCTGTAAAGCCAGATCCCGCCTTCGCAGAACCTGAGAAAAAAGGCCCCAGAGGTTCCTCTCCGCCAAGTCTTGGCGCCGAGGTCCGCCCCAGGGTCGAGACAAGGCGCACGGATGACACCTGGAGCGAGGTGATGTCCTATCGCGTTCGCCTCGACGTGAGCGGTCGCGTCGGGAGGCTCGAGGGCTTTATCCAGCCACAGGCTTCGGGCGTTTACGGCCTGACCGGCACGCGAAACCTGAACACACCCGGGATCGGCATCTTCCAGGCCTACCTGCGCTATGGTGAAGAGCGCCTCAACGTCCAGGCGGGCAGGTTCCAGATCACCTATGGCGAAGAGCTCGTCTGGTCGCGCGCCGAGTGGAACCAGATCGGGCGCGCGTCTGATGGCGTCCGCATTCATGGAGTCCCCCTCGAAGGGCTCGCCATCGATGCCTTCGGCGTGAAGTACGCGAACTTCCCCGACATCAACGGCGTCACCGCGCCAGCCTACACGTTCGACAGCTACATGGGCGCGCTCGTCGTGCAGCTCGAGCCGAGCCTGCTCGCGCCAGCAATGCAAGAGATCGACGTCTACGCCTTGCGCGATCATCGCTCCACACCGACCAACTACGATGGGCCAAACCGCGACCGCATCACCGCCTTCGGCACGAGGCTGAAGGGCAAGTGGAGCCTGGTGGATGCCAGGTTGGAGGTCGTGGGTCAGGTGGGCGACAACTGCACGCTCGCGCTCGCGGACAATCAATCAGCCGAATGCGTCGACTACGAGGATGTGCGCCAACGTCGCGGGTTCATGGGCGAGGCCGAGGTCGGCGTCGCGCTGATCGACACACTTCGTCTGGAGCTTGGCGGGATCTACGCCAGCGGCGATGATGAAACCACCGAGGATGTCATCGAAGCCTACGACCCGCTCTACGCCGCTGCGCACAGGCACCTCGGACTGGCGGATATCTTCAGGCGCACCGACATCTTCCAGGCGCGCACAGGTCTCACCTTCGACAACAAGCGCGTGATGCTCGACCTGATGGCGCATCACTTCTGGGATGCCGCGCTCGACCCACGAGGTCTCGAGGTCGACGTGACCGCGCGCTACAAGTTCAAGGATGGGCTCACGCTCCAAACTGGCTTCTCACATTTGTTCCCCACGAGCTCGGATCAGGTGGCCGTCACATGGGCTTATCTCCAGGCGATCGCGGCCTTCAGGTAGCCCTGGAGTTGGCCCCAAAACAAAAAGATCGCATATCGATAAAACAAAACACGACCGAGGCATTTTCTTTTCGCTCAACTTGTTGATGTTCTTGATAGAAACAGGAACCTCAGTGTGAGGAGAGATGCCATGAAGAAGACGATCCACCACCAACACCAAGACTACCTGGCGCTGCTCACAGAATTCTTGCTCCGTCGCACCCTCGACGAGCAGACCTGGGAAGCACGCCGCGCGCAGCAGATGGAGGTCCTCGAGCGCAAGGAGAGGATCTGGTCGCGAGAGCCCGGCGAGCTCGCCACCTGGCTGCGCCCCTACCTCGGACACATCGCGCTCCAGTTGGAGATGACCGAGCCCGCGCTCCAACAAATGAAGGGCTACCTGACCGATGAGGAGCGCGCCGAGTACACGCGCCTGGTGACCTACCGCGCGAAGCTGCTCGACGAGAAGCAGCGCGTCAAAGCAGCGCTCGCGGCGAACTGCAAGCACGCCGCCAACGAGGACACCGACCTCCAGCTCGCGAGCTAAAACGAGGACGCCTTCCGTCCTGACCTCTTCCCTCTTTCACTGCGCGGCGCTATCACAAACGCCACGCCACGAAGAGGTCAGGATGAAGACGCCGCACACACGCACCTACCAAAACTACCGAAAAACCTTCGCGAAGATCGCGGCGCCGTTCGCGTTCGTGGACCTCGATCTGCTCGACGCGAACATCGCGCAGGTGCTCTCCTACAGCGGTGATAAGCCAGTTCGCCTGGGGAGCAAATCGATCCGATGCGCCCCGATCATGCGAAAAATCTTGGCCGCGGACCCGAGGTTTCGCGGCGTCCTCTGCTTCACCGCCGCCGAGGCGCTCTGGCTCTTCGAGCAGGGCTTCAATGATCTGCTCGTCGCCTACCCCACCTGGGATATGGCGCAGCTCGAGGCGGTCGCCAGACACACCACGGAAACCCCCGAAATCACACTGATGGCCGATTGCGAGGAGCACCTCGCGCGGTACGAGCTCGCCGCCAGCCAAGCAGGCCACATCATCCGCGTCTGCCTCGATCTGGATATGGGGACGAACCACCTCGGCCTGCACTTTGGCGCGTTGCGCACCACGCTGCGTGATCCGAACAAAGTCCTCGACCTCGCCAGACGAATCCTCGAATCGCCACACCTCGAGCTCGATGGCCTGATGGGCTACGAAGGACAGATCGCGGGCACCGCAGACGCCGTCCCTGGACAACGCGCGATGAATCTTGTCAAACGCGCGCTAAAGCGCATGTCGAGCGCCGAGGTGGTCGATCGACGCGCGATGTTGGTTCAGGCCATCGAAGCGCTCGATCGCCCGCTCCGATTTATCAACGCAGGGGGTTCGGGGAGCCTCAAACTCAACGCTGGCGAGGAGGTCGTAACCGAAGTCACCGCAGGTTCTGCCTTTTATGGACCGATCCTCTTCGGGCACCACGCTGACTACACGTATTACCCGGCGGCAGGCTTTGCCATCCCCATCGTCAGGCAACCTACGCCAGACATCTTCACCTGCCTCGGCGGAGGTTACACATCTTCAGGCGCCGGAGGACCGGAGACGCTCCCCAGACCACACCTCCCCGAAGGCGCGAAGCTCACGCCGTTCGAGGGCGCTGGCGAGGTGCAAACCCCCGTCAAGTATCGCGGCGAGGAGAGGCTCTCGTTGGGCGACCCGATCTTCATGCGCCATGCAAAAGCTGGCGAGCTGTGCGAGCGATTCGAGAGGTTGTATTTGTGCCGCGACGAGGAGGTCGTCGAGGAGGCGTTGACCTATCGAGGGCAAGGGCAGTGTTTTCTGTGAGGTTGTCCTCACGCGCTCCACCAACGGTGGCCACGAACCCCCGAGGCGCGCTATTTTCCAGGCCATCAAAATCTCCACACAGACTGGAAAATAGCGCGCCTCCGGGGTTCGTGGGCGAAACGCTGGCGAAGCACCCGGAAAGGGTACGATGGAGGATTCTCGTGTTTCTCGAGGTCATGGAGTAGACTTTGCTCTCTACCCACGAGCATCGATTCGGAGAAGTGATGTCGAACTCCAACAACAATGACCTCGGCACGAAGGTTCGCAGCCTGAACGTCTCCGAGATCATGGAACATATCCGGCCCGATATCGCGCTCGACCCGAAGGAATCGATCCAACACGTGCTCGCGAGGCAGGAGAAGCGCGCGCCAGGGTGGCGTTTTCGACTGCAACCAGACCTCGACCCGAGCGGCTATCACGTCGTCCAGGCGGTCAAGGATCTGGCAAAGATCGAGTTCCTCCTCGACGCCGATCCCAACGCTGGCGTCATGGCTTACAGCGCCGAGGTCTCCTTTCTGGAGTATCCGCTCAGGCTCTCCGAGATGACGCGCGCGACGCTGCTCTCCGAGATCTTTGACCTGCGCTGCGAGGAGCTCTCTGCGTGGCTAAGAGCGCAGGCGACGCGCTACAAAAATCAGCCCGACGGCGCATAGAGCGGACCTATCGATACTCGTGCTCGACCAGGTGCTCCATCGAATAGGTATCCTCGACAGTCGCCAGATCGACAACATCAGGGATAAAGCGCCGATACTCCCTGCCGTTCAAGCTGACCTCCACATCCACATACACACGAACCCCCGTCTCGCCGCGAGCGCGCCGCTCCTCGGCGAGGAACCGAGCGAAGTGCACGAGCATCCTCGGCGTTTGCGCCATCGATCCCTGTGACATCGTGATGTAATCGAGCATCTCGACCTCTTGCCGGGGCGTCTCGAGGCTGACCACGTAGACCTTCAGCTTGGCCTTTGTCGCGGTCGAGCGCAGCCACCACGAGAAGTGCTGTGCGTCGTGCGTCCAACGCGAGTCCCCCGGATAGATGATGTATGGCCTGAGCGGCATCACCAGATGAAAGAGCAACAGCGCGCCGAGCGCTACTCTCACCGGTATTGGAGGCGGCTCTGCCTCGATCGGTTCTGGAGGATCTTCTTTCCAGCCAAGAAGCTTTCGGCCCCAGCCCGGATCGAGAAACACGGCCAGCGTCAACACGCTGAACACGAGCGGCAAGAACCCCAACCCCACGAGAATCGTGTTCCCCGTATGAAACATGAGCGCCACGACCACCGCATAGCGGCGCGTCCTGGGGATCAGGAGCAGCGGCCCGATCGTCAGATCGAAGAGCGCCCCGGCGATCGCCAGGATAGACGGGAGAGGTTCTTGTGAGAGCGTCTCGTAAAGCCCCGGCGACATCCCGGCGTCCTGCATAAAAATCAGCAACACCGTGCCATCGAGCCACTCCGGGTAGAGCTTCACCACGCCCGCGAAGAAATAGATCACGGCGAACAGCACGCGCGGCGCGAGGATCAACCACGCGGGCACACGATCCCCATCGCGCATCACCGACGGCGCCACGATCAACGCCAGCCCGAACCAGATCAGCGCATAGTTCATGTGCCCGTAGAAGGCGGCATCGAGCAGGAAATAATAGGTAAACCCGAGCCACCCGAGGATCGCGCCATAGCGCGATGATGGGCGATTCGATATCGCCCAGACCAT
>CAJHUC010001681.1:0-22107 GCA_905146915.1 Ostreobium quekettii
AGGGCTATTCGAAAATGGCTACTCCCTTAACAGACTTGACCAAACAGAATGGCAAGTGGGAGTGGACAGCGAAATGTCAAGAGACATTTGAGCATATAAAGGAGTGTTTAACCACAGCTCCATTGCTCAAGATGCCAGACACTGAGAGGCCTTTTGAGGTCATTGCAGACGCATCTCAAACTGCAGTGGGAGCAGTTCTGATGCAAGATAACCATCCAATCTGTTATGCAAGCAGGAACTTCCTCTCAGCGGAGTTGAACTATAGTGTGACGGACCAATAAGCGTTGGCTTCTATTCACGCTGTCCAGTTATGGAGGTGTTACCTTGAAGGAACACATTTCAAACTAGTGACAGACCATTGTCCGTTAACTTACCTTAAGTCACAACCACAACTGAGCCGAAGACAGACCAGGTGGTCTGAAATCTTACAATAGTTTGACTTTGACTGGGAATATCGCCCAGGGCGAAAGAATGTGGCTGATCCACTCTCTCGCATTCCTCCATCTCCCGATGAACGGGAAGCCAGGAGGAAAAGTCAACTAATTGTCTATGGCTTAAGAGTAATACACAAGCGAGGAGATAAGAAAAAGATAGTAGAGGCAGACGATCTGGCCTCCAGGATCCGTCGGGCCTATGGCCAAGACCCCCATCTTGCATCTGTAAAATAGCAGCAAGAGATGCACTGTACAGACGGGTTATGGCTGTGAGGCAAACAGGTATATATACCAGCTAGTCTGCGGATTGAGATCTGCCAGTTGGCTCATGACCATCCAAGTGCAGGACACTTTGGTCAAGCCAAGACCCTGGACTTAGTCCAGAGGCATTACTGGTGGCCAGGAATGCGACGAGAAATACAACTATATGTTGATATTTGCCTGGTTTGTCAGCAGGCTAAGTACTATCGTCAAAAGACCCCAGGCTTACTACAGCCTCTGGGCATTCCTGAGGAGCCTTGGACTGAATTGTCCATGGACTTCATTACACAACTGCCAAAAACTAAGGGAGGTCATGATGCTATCGTCGTGTTCGTCGATAGACTGACCAAAATGGTCCGCTTCGCAGCCACGACCACCGAGCTCTCCGCAGAAGGAGCAGCTGACCTGTTGGTGCAAAATGTGATAAGGCACCATGGTCTCCCCTCTCAAATAGTGTCCGACAGAGACGTTCGGTTCACTTCCAGGTTTTACCGGTACCTGGCCGAGAGGTGGAAGATTCAGCTCAACATGAGCACTGCGTACCATCCACAAACGGATGGCCAGACCAAAGTCATGAATCGGATTCTGGAGGATTACTTACGCAGCTATACGCATTCTGACCATGGCGCATGGGATGAACTATTAGCCATGGCCGAGTTTGCAATGAACAACTCGAAAAACAATTCCACCCAAGAGACCCCGTTCTATTTGAACTACGGTCGACACCCAAAGAGTCCCTTAGCTCTTGGGGTGCAGATTCGGAAGCCTTTGAAGGGCTATGACAATCCGAATGCCCGTGGCTTGGCAGTGGCCATTGATAGGGCACTAGAGGTGGCCACCCGGATCCGTTAATAGCAGACGAGGGCGCCCTCCGTTAAATATCCATTAATTTAGCGGACCGCGCTTTCTCTGTTGCTGACGTGGCACGGATGGCAGCGGACGGCTGGCCCCAATCAGCGGACTCTGCGGATTCCGCTTGGGTGTTAACGGATATTCTCTTATGGACCGGAAGCCACGTACCCCATCCGCTAATCTAGCGGATGACAGCGGACGTGTGTACCGAATCAGCGGATGACAGCAGAGCCCATGCAGTAAGTACTGGTTTCCGAATCTGCGGATCGAGTTGATTGCTAGCGTGGCTTAGCCAGGGTCCACATACAGCGGACCTTGGTGGTGACTGCGCACATAATTGGTTGCCCTCCTGTTGGTGGCTCGTGTGGCGGCAGGGGCAGGAGACGGCGGAGGGTATGGACCCAGCACCTGCTCGGCCAGCAGGTGAGGCATACCGCGCGGTATACCATCGGCCAGGGCGACGCCCTCAGTACCGCCTACTTTGGCAGGAAATTCCGGGCCGTGGGGGGTGTTGGGGGGTGTTTGGGGGGGCCTCGGATGACCTGTTGGCCGAAAACCTGTGCGTGGCCGGATGCAATCCGCCAGTGATAGGTATGGCCAGCATATCCGCTTGCTTTACGGCGGGAACCTTCGGTCTGCCCCTGCTTTGGCCGGGAAATTCGAGGAGCCGTGGGGGGTGTTGGGGGAGGTGTTTGGGGCCTCCGGATGACATTGTGGCTTTTGTCGTGGCGGATGCAATCCGCAGTGATCTGACATAAGCGCCCTATCCTACTTTCTGGCGGGGCAGCAGCCCTCCAGTCTGCCCTTTGGCCCGAAATTCCGGAGCGTGGGGGGATTTGAGGGTGTTGGGGGGGGGGGGGCCTCGGATGATCTTTTGGCCGAAAACCTGTCTGGCCGGATGCAATCCGCCGGTGATGCTCAGGCATAGCGCGCTATCCTGCTTTCTGGCCAGGGCAACGCCCTCAGTACCGCCTGCTTTGGCGGGAAATTCCGGGCCGTGGGGGGTGTTAAAAGGGGGGGGTTTCTCGTATTATCTGTGGACTTTGAAAACCTGGATGTTGGCGGATGCATTCCGGCGAGTGATACGTGGGCATAGTGTGGGCTTCTGCTTCTGGCCGCCTGCTTTACTGGGAAATTCTTCCCCCGGGGGGGGCGGATTATGTGTGGTGTTCGATTACAGTCCATTCTGCTCAAGTAAATGGCCACCACTGTAATCGAGAGAAAACCGTAGAGAAAGGAAAGTTCAATGTGCTCAGCAGAAATCACATTGAACCGCATGACATACGGTTACATTTAGTGGTCATGCAGCTGCTGAATGATCAAGGCAAACATACGCACGCTTAGCTTCTCTCCAGTGCACACGAATTGATGCATTTACAGCTGAGATGTCCTCCATCTCGCTGTTTTGCAATGCCGCTCATCAGAACCGTCCAGAATGAGCAACAATGACGTTAATTGAAGAGCGCTCTACGGGCAGCACGGACGGCTGTGACTGGGCTGTGAACTGGTCAAGGAAAAGGGCGAAAACTAGTCAGCTGGAGCCGCATGCTGACGGGATACAATACAGTTTGACGGTGATGGAATTTGGGTGTACAGAATTGGGTTTAGTATGCGATTATGGTAGATTGTCCAGTACTATTAGCCGGGGAAAAAGAGGCACGGTGTGTGCAGGGCGTGTGGTGATGGACCCCGAGTGAGAGGTTGGCCGGTTTGTAAGGGCCTTTTGAGTGACTTTCAGAGGGAAAAAAGGCCAATTCCTGACCCGTTTTGGGGAGACCATGAACCGTAGGGGGTGTCCTTGAATGGACCTGAACTTTTGCAAAAGGTCCTAGGACCTTGATGGGACAGGTACTGGCAGGGTACAGGGGTCCAGTGAGGCGTGATGGGACGTTGGGTGCGGCTGCTAACAGTACTTTGTGGTTTTGCACCTGTACGGGAGACCGCCCTTTTGATATTTCGTGTAATGTACCGTATGTCGGACGTGACCGCGCCCCCCTGCATCTGGTCCCCGTGGGTTGCGCCTGCGCCCCGCCTACGCCCGCTCTGCCCGGTCTGCTCGGCGCGCCGCAACACCCCAGCCTCCCCGACCGTGCAGGGACCGTCGGAAGCCCTCCCTCGCCATGGCCAAAGCATCCCCACGTTCCGTAGGCGGGTCGAACGTGCTCGCATTCGGTGTGGGCGGACCCTCCGGTTCCGCCATGCTCCATGGCGGAGCAGTGCTTTCTCTCCCTCCGGGGATATTTGTGGATCCGTGCACGCAGGGACGAAGGGGCCCGGGTGAGCCTTTGGTCGGCCCGGACGAAGCGGGCAAAGTGGTGCTCGCGTGCCGCAATGGGCTCGGTGGGGCGGAGGCATGGGCCATGGCCTCCGGCCCAGGAACGCCCCTCTTTTGGATCCATTCCGCTTTTGATGCCATGACTCGGTGGCGAGTAAGACACCTGAACGGCCAACTGTTTGCCGTTCACGCCTACTGGGTTGCGGCGATCCCCAACGTCCGGTTGGGCGATCGACTTTGGCGGAGTGTATTCGCCGCGAATTGGCGAGGCGAAGGAGTTTGGAGCACCTCCGAGCGAGATGCTTGGATGGCCGCCGAGCGCGACGGCCCGGACAGCCCGCCCGCGCCGTTCGCATGGGCCGGGGAGGGGTGTGTGGGCGGCCTCGCCGAGGGAGACGGGGGGCTGCCGGTGGGGATGGTGGAGCGCGCCACCCGGGCGTACTGGAGGGTGGTCGCCGCGTCGCGTTGGAAAGCTTACGTAACAGCTGAATGGGAGGTGGAGCTGCCAGGCCCGGAAGGAGGCTGGATGATGCAGGGAATTCAATTGAGGGCACGCATGTTGTACATGGGGGAAAGGGAGGTAGAATGGGTTAGGCAGCCGGGGGACAATACCCACTACGGGACTGTGGGGTGTGATGGGTGTACATGGGATGAAAAATGCATTAGGTGTATTTTTTGTTTGGATAGGGGGATTCCCCCTAATTTGACTTTTCAGAAACTTACAGCACTTAGTTCATCGCAGCGTGAATGGGAAGAGGATGTACAGCAGTACATTTTCATGGGAGTACTGCCAAGAGGCGCTGACGGGTGTTGAGTAGTGTTGTAGTGCTCCAAAGTGACTTTTTGAATTGTATTGTGTGACCCTTTGGAAGGGGTCAAAGTGGAGAAGGTCAATGGGAAGTTCTGAGAGGTATTGTGGCCTTTTTCTTGATGTGTCTGTTTGTTTATCCAAGGGACACTGAAGTGTAGTGCCCTTGGAGCTGGCGGGGGTATTTAGGAGGGAGTGTTTGGGGTGTGGGTGCCCCCTCTCCCCTCTCTCTCCGCCCCCCACCCGTCCGTTTTTGGTTCTAGCGGTCTGAACGACGGGTGTTCGGTTGCGAACGGTCGTGCTGTGAGTTGTTGAGGTCGAATGTGGTCGAAGGGGAGCAGCCTTGTAACGAACACTTTCGTTTCCGTGTGTCTTTGTCTCTTGACCCTCCGGATCGATTGCCTTTGGGTTGTGCACCGCTGCACATACCCACAGCTCGTCGCCGAGCTCGTTTCCTGCCTCGTTGACCAGCTGACCCGCGTGCGCCCACGTTGGGCGCTGACTTCGTCGACTCAACGACCCGTCTTCATCGTCTGCTGCTTGGCGAGTGAGTGGAGCGCAGCGCTGGACCGCAGGGAACGAGCATCGACGACATCGGTTTGAGACATCTGGAGAATGGTCAGTACGCTCGTCATACTGAGCTACTGAGCGAGGTGTGGAGCATCGTTTCGCAGTTTGAGCGTGTATTTTCGTGCCTCTCGTTGAGCTGGTCAGCAGTTGCATGTTTCTCGTTGTATGTGAACGGTTAAGGTGAACTTGAACACGAAGTTCAGCTCTGGGGTTGCGCCTCGCTTCGGCAGCGCTCGACAATACCCCAATTGTCCTGTTGGGTTTGAATTTACTTGTTGTGGTGATTCTCGTTGTCCTGTGAGTGCTTATGAGCTAAGTTGGTAAAAGGTGTAGGAGCGGAATGCTCAGAAATTCTGGGCGATTGACAGGGCTGTGATAGTGGCTGTGCTTTTGGTGACTCCCATTGAGCGCATATGGCTGGACGGTGAGCCATATTGCTGTTCCCAAGCGTAGACACCCTCCTGGCGGTGTTTGTCAGCTGTTTGTAACATCATGGTACTCGAACATGGTTTCGGAGCAGGAAAGATCTGGTCCTGTGTGGTGCTGGGAACCTTGCTGCTGGGGGCAGTCACAGCCCTGAATGTGACAGGTGTGACAGAAGTGGATGATGAGAGTGTTGTCCCAGCTGACTTTGTGGCAGCTGTTGTGACCAAAGCACTCACCACTGATGTGGAAGCGGAAAAGAGTGCACTTCTGGCTGTAGGTAAGGGTGAGCTGGTTGAGATAGCCATGGAAAAGGATCGTCGGATTAGGGATCTGGAGCTGGAATTTTTTCGTGTGACTGGTATAAGAGAGCGAGAGCAAAAGGAGCGAAAAAGGATGCGGGCCAAGTGGTGGGAAGCTGAGGCGGAGTTGCGGCAGCTGATGGATGACTATGCAAAGACAAAGGCCGCTGATGATAAGAAGATCATCGAAGCGGAGCGTGACAAAGACTATTTGAACACCCAGCTGGAGGAGCTGAGGATCCGTCTGAATGCCTATGCGGTAGGAGCTGGTGATATTGTGGACAGTAAGCTGCTAGTAGAGAGGGAAGCTCTACAGGAGAAGCTGCGGCTGATTGGTGAGTTGAACGCTGCTTATGATGAGCTGTTGCACATGAAAAGGGAACATGGAGCTAGGGTTGCATCAACTGATGAGGAGGTTATACAGCTGCTGGGAATGGTACAAGATCTCCATGACCAGAATCAGGAAATGATGCGACGTATTGTCAATGGGCAGTTGTTTTCAAAGGGAGCTGCTTCTTGTCCTGCAGTGGGCTCACCCAAGATTGATTTGGGTGTAGGTGATGTGAAAGTAGAGGAAAGTGAGCTGTTTGGTTCTCCTAGTGATGATGGACACGAAGGGCTGTGGCAGGCTGGCCTGTTCAGTCTTGCGGTGATTCCAGTCTAACAGTGGGGGCATGGACAAGGACAAGGAAAGTGGTGGAGGACAATTTCGCTGTCATATCTGTGATTTTGGGGCTGGTGATCTCTTTCGTCTATTCGAACTTTGTGGTCTATTTTGTGCGCAAGTTTCAGAGGGTCTGCGAAGGTGTGTTAAAGTTCTGCATTATCATAAGGAATCTCCCTACGATTGACTTGGTGATTGACTCGTGGAAGTGGACACTTGGGCGGTTGGTGCAAGTGTCTAAGGAAACCAAGGAGGAAAGGGAAAAGAAAGAGAAAGACGAAAAGAAGATTGCAGAGCTGAGTGAGTCGGTCCTCAGACTTTCTACAACTCTGGATGTGATTGATAAGGGCATCAAGAAAACTAGGAAGGAGACCCTGGATGAGATGTCTCAGTGGAGACGGCAGCTGGAGGAGAAGATGGCGCGTCGTCCCTATGCGGGGCCGTCAGGAGCAGGAGATGCGGGAGCTGCTCCTAGGGTGATTAGCTTCCAGCCCGCTGGTAGAGGTGGTAGGGGAGGAGCAAGGAGAGACCCTAAGTGGAGTTGGAGGAACCCCAACCAAGAGCCTCAAGTGCAACAGGTGCAACAGGCTGAAGTGGATGAACCTCGAACCTCAGGGCAACCAGCTGCTTCATCATCGTCAGAAGGGGAAGGTGCAAAAGTGAATCATGTTCAATCTGACTCGAGCATGAGCGCCAAGTTGTTGTATACTCCAGCCTTTGTTGGTGGTGTTCGTTTTCCTCGTTGTTTGATTGACACTGGGTCAGAGGTGAATCTTTTGCCTAGGGCAGCGTCGGTGAAGAACGGGTTTGTGGTGAACAAAGCAGGGATCAAGGCTTTGTTTGATTTCCATGGGGGAAGTAGCTCAGTTGATGGCAGCTCTTCCCTGTCGTTGCAAATAGGGCCCACCACGATAGAGACATGTCGGTTCCTGATCTCTCCGGCAATTGCTGTTCCCATTATTGGGATGCCGGCGCTGCGAGATTTGGGAATCCGGGTAGACTGTGAAGTTGGGGAGCTGGTGGAAAAGGCCACAGGAGCATCCGTGCGATGCTCTGTGGTTCAAACGAAAAAAAACTAGACATCCGCGCAGGTGGACTGCCCGTGGGGGGTGTAGGGAGTGTGAGATTGGAGCAGCTATGGGATATAGAGGGTAGTGGTTTGGTTACGCATTCTCCTACAGCTGTATTTGTTCTTTTGTGAAAATCGGTTTTTGTTCCTCCCCGTGAGTGGAAATGCATCTACTTACCCTTCAAAGCCGTTGCAACAGGTGGTGTATCAATCTTTTGTGGTTTGCAACGAACTGGCCTTATCTCTGGCCTTTCTGTAACGAAAGGTGGCCAACTGAGAGTAAACGTGTGGAATGCCCTTGATGAGGCGGTGTATTTGACCGCCAAGACCATCATGGCTAATGTAGTAGGTGCCACGGTGACGGTCAAGAGATTTGGGCAGGAAGAGATGCCGGTAACTAAGAGGAAAAGAAATGTGAATGGGGTGACTGTCCAGCGGGTTAGTACGAAGGTGACAGCGGAAGTGATCAAAAATAGAATCATGAAGAAGTTCCCAACCGTTGGGGATTTATCTTCACACCCTGTGTATCCCAAGATGCGGAAATTGGAGGTGAAGGCATCAGAGATTAAGTGGAAAGAACCTCCAGATAGGGGTGTAAGGACGCAATACCTAGTGGAAAATGTTGCAGACAGGAAAATAGTGGACCAATTGTTAGATGATTATGTGAAAAGGGGGTATTTGGAGCGTTGCTCGTGTGGGGAAGATGTATACCTCAGTCCTTTGTTGCCTATCCGGAAGCCAAACGGGAGCTACCGTTTCACAAACGATTTCAGAAAGCTTAATACCTATTTCCCTTCTACTGGGACGACACAAGTGGATGTGTGGCGCAAGATGTGGGAGTTGCGCCCGGAGTGGAAGTGGTATATGAAGGTAGACTTGAAGGACGGCTTTTTTGGGATACCTGTGGATAGGAAGCTTTCGCGTTTGTTTGGTTTTTCGTATGGCAGCAAAAGGTATCGTTGGACTCGCCTACCCCAGGGTTGGAAATGGTCGTCAATTTTATTTTGTGACCATGTTGCGGAGATTCTAGAGGGGTTGTTGTGGAGCTACTTGGGGGCAGGCAGTTAATGATATTTTCTGCAGCTGTATTACGTAATCTCGCTGAGTCATCCTATTCTACGGTTTACTCATGATTTCCTGGTTCCAACGCTTCGTTCAGCACTCAGTTCTGAGGAGTATGGAGGAAGATACGGCCTCTTGAAGACGTAGTACTTTGAGGCCAGGTGCTGGGTGGGGATTGTTGGAATTAGAGCTAGATTAGGTTGATTATAGGTGATGGAGGGGCGCTGGTACACGGTCCGTACATTACAATGAGTTGTCATGTCTGATGTGACGCGATGGACCCGCGACCGGGCATCGCGCAGGTACATTGGATGCGCGCCGCGTTGTGTCAGACTGTAACCGCATTCGGGCCCCCTCTCTGCCCCGCCGCGAGGCAGCAAACCGCCGAACGTCGCCGCGAATCCACCGCCTGCACACGGCAGGCTTCGGGGAAGGTCCCCAAGCGTCCAAGGGCCCACCGCGCTACCGAACAACCGAGCACCCCGACAACGCCCGCCGGAATCCGGCGGAGAGGCGCGGCATCGAGGCCGCGCCATCGGGTGCGGCGACCACCCCCAGCACTCCGGAAACCAGCGGCCGCCCGCGGGCCGCAACAAGTGGTTTCGGTACGGAGCCGAAGCCGGGAGCCGAGCAGGACGCAGCGGCGAGAATTGGGCCAAGAGGCGCGGCGCCAGAGCCAGCCCCTCCAACAGCGGCCGCGGAGGCGATCAGCCCGATCCGGGGCCTGAATCGCCGGGGAGATCCGCGGCCATCGAGCCCGTGCCCCGATTGAAAAATCTGCGGGGCCATCCGATTGGCGCGCGGAGAGAGCCGGCGAGAGCCGTCCAAGGGGGTGACCAGCAGGTGGCCAGCACCCGGAGGAGCCGCGCCAGGCGCTCAACGCGCAGCCGAACACGCGAGGTCCAGTCAACCCAAGCCACAATACATTAGGGTGCCAGAGCACCGGTACTGGGCCAGTTCCAGCGAGCCAGGACCAGTGCCAGTGTGCCAGGAACTCCCAATCGACCAGAAAGGAGCAGAAAAAGGAGCAAACAGGTGACTAAGCCCAAAAGAGGACAGGGCCCCAAGAAACAAGCCGATACCACCCGCCTGAGAAAAGGGGGTGAAGGACCTGCCCTAGAAGTGGAGGTCAATCTGCTGCTTCAAATTGTGATGCAGGTATTGCAGGCGGGCCACAACTAGGCCGCTCTGCAAGGAAGATTGGGGCCCAGTTCAGGGGAACTGGGGGGAGATTCGGCACGGCAATATGCAGGCCCTTCGGGGTCCAGAGATGCCCCTGCCTAGTGGCAGGTATCCCCCAGGGAACCGGCTGGCGAGGTGAGCCCATTGGCCACCTCAGGTACACAGATCTGACCCACCCCGGTGATGCTTGGTGGGCAGATCTTAGCACAATAGACGAGGCTGGGGGTGCCACAGGCCAACCCAGAATGGCCATAGCAGGCCGCCTCTCCATACTCCCCTCGTCCCAGGCACGGGACATCAGGCTAGATTACTGCGTGGAAGTTGGGACTAGGGCACGTTAGTAAGCACAGACGCACCCTCCGGAAAGTTACTAGGGGAACCGAGAGGTTACCCTACAGAGTACTGAGGGTAACTGTGTGCGAAAGTGTGCCTGAAAACCAGCGGAAGCGTGGTGATTCTGGTCTGAGAGGTCAAGGGGAGGATAGGGACTACATTGGATAGGGGGGATCAATGTCAGTAGTCCAAGATCAGGTCTACTCATAGACTACACAGTTGCAGCTGTGTGAGAGGACAGCAGTGATGGGTTGCAGTGTACAGTATTGCTACAGCATTTTTGAGAGTGTACCATGGCAGACTGGGACATCATGGAGTTGCATGAGCAGGAGGGCGTGTACACCAGAGCTGGTTCAGTAGAGGCAGTTGCAGGATCAGGGAGGTTACTGGACCAGAGCAGAGGTTGAGTATGGCTGACACCACTCGACTACCGAGGTCAGAGTCACGCTCTTCAGGGGGTTCCCATTGTTCTCGTTTGCCAAGTGCATCTACAGAAGCTGCACCATCGAGGACCAGATCTTTACGTAGAGAGGAAATAAATTCTGGGGTATTTGACGTGACAATAAAACCCCGCAACCCACCTACATTCTCAGGACGGACACAGGATGATCCAGAGATGTGGGTTGGCCAGGTGTCGAACTTCTTTCGTTTGGTGGGAGGGCCACCACAGAAGCAAGTTGCATACGCTTCTACGTTGCTCCAAGGTACTGCACAGACTTGGTGGCAACGGAAGGTGAAGGCCTGGGAATACCCCAAGGACTGGGAGACATTAGTAGATCAGCTGATTTGCAGGTTCCAGAACAGGAACAAGGCAGATTCTGCGATGGCTGCCCTGATGAACATAAAACAGAGGAAGGCAGAGAGCACCCATGATTTCATCTGCAGATTTGAGGCGGAGTTGGATAAGGTGGATACATATGATGAATCTTGGGTACTGAAGATGTTCATCTGGGGTCTTCCCCAAGACCAGGCGATGCTAGTATCCCAGGGAAAGCCCACACGACTTAGTCAGGCTTTCCAGTTGGCTAGAGATGCTGCCTTGGCCGCCCAGATGGCGAGGCGCCCAGGAACAAGTGGAAAAACTGAGGGCAGCAGCAGTCAGAAGGGCCAAGGACGTGGCCATGGCAAATCTATAGGCCAGCACAGTGGGACAGGGCAGAGTTCGACGCCTAACACAGTATACCAGGCGCAGGGTCAATATGTGCAGCATGGGGGAAGACATCGTGGCAGGGGGCAAGCTGGTAGGCCTCCCGTCCCACCACAGCCAGCATTTGGTGTGAGACAGCCTGCACAACAACTGGCCAGTGGATCTGGACAGAGGGGACGAGGACAGGGTAACCAGAGGAGGCCCCGGGCAGCAGTCATAGCTGCCCAGGTTGATCAAGGGGATGGCTGGTCACCAGGACCAGGAGGCTGCTCAGCACGCAGCCGTGAGAGGCACCGATGCTTCCTTGCGTCAGGGGCAAGGAAACTGACTGGTCCCCACTCTGGCCAGTCAGGAGATAATCGGGAGCAACAGGGACAGGTTATCCAGAGGACCTGTACTCTACAAAACAGGACACTCAGTCGCGCCAGACGTAGGCGTCAGCAGAGGAAGTGGAGGTGGTTGAGAAGGCTGGAAAGACGTCGGATCCGACGCGCACAGCGCACTGAGCAGAAACAAGGCTCAATTGATGACACCCGGGAGATAGCTTTAAAGTCTCAAGCCCAGTTGGGAGAGACCCCTAAGGTGTCAGTGCAGAGGACTGAGCCTGCTCCAGGAGCTGATGTTGTGGGTTCACCAGCCCCAAGCACTGGAGTGAAGGACCACGTGCTGCTGGTTGTGAAAGCCGTGGTGAACGGGACAAGTGTCCCAGCGTTGATTGACAGCGGAGCGAGCAGGTCTTTTGTCAGTGACCGGCTCCAGTATCATCAACCATTGCAGTTTGTGGGAGCATATTCGGCCTTGGAATTGGCCAATGGGGAAACCATAGTTTCCACCGGAATCGCCCCACGAGTACTGGTATGCATCGGGAAGGTACCTTGTCGACTCGCTTTGACTGCAGTACCGATGATGGAAGGGGTCCAGCTCATACTGGGAAAGGACTGGCTGGATATCATGAACCCATTGGTGGATTGGCGGTCAAACACGGTTTTTCTGCGTTATGGCTCACAGCTGGAGCCAATCCAGGGAATTCGTGAGAAGTCTGGCACGCATTGTCAGATAGTCGACAGAGGTCTGAACGGTCTCCAGTGCTACTTCAGAGACCTCAAGCAGGGTGATAGGTCTCCTACTACAGACCTGGGAAGGAAGTTGGCTGTACTATCATCGCCTCAGTTCTGGCAGTATGATTCTTCGGCGAAGGAGTGGGTCCGACAGCCTGCAGGGCTGCGAAGTTTGTCATCGCCGGGGACGGCTGATGTTCCCCAGGGGGGGAGTACCAAACCCAACAATTTTTCTCCAGACAACAACAAAGACCCTCACAAAACCCAGGGTCCCCCAAGGTGCAGAACCACAAGGACACGGAGAGTGGCAGGGAAGTGTGTACGGCAGCCTGTACGTGAAAAATTGAATTTCATTTCATTGCTTCAGGCAGCCAAACGGGCAAATAAAACTGACCTGCCTATGTACTTGTGCGTTCTGAGGGCCACAGAACTTCCTGTAGAGAAAAAGAAAAGGCCAAGAACCAAGGTTGGTGCAGCACGGGGCATGACTGAGGGCGAAAAGCGGAGATTATCGAAGGAAACAGGCCCAGTTACTCAGGATATGCCGATGGAGACAGTGATTCAGCAGAAGGTCCAAGAGGCTGAAGAAGAAGTCAGGGAACAGTTGCAGCAGACACTGAAGGAATTCCAGGACGTGTTCCCTGACCAGCTGCCATATGGTCCACCTCCGAAGCGCGTTGTCGATCATGAAATTGACACTCTGCCAGGTGAGGCACCGCCTCATAAAAGTCCATACAGACTCAGCACGGCAGAGTTGGACGAGCTAAAGCGACAAATCGACGCGCTACTGGAGCAGGGGTGGATCAGACCCAGCTCAAGCCCGTATGGCGCCCCTATCCTTTTCATCCCCAAGAAGGACGGGAAATGGCGCATGTGTATAGACTACCGGGCATTAAACAAAATCACTGTCAAGAATCGGTATCCGTTGCCAAAGGTGGAGGAGCTATTGGACCGACTTCACGGGGCACGTTACTTCACGAAGATTGACCTCGCCTCTGGTTACCATCAAATCAGAGTGCGAGAGTCAGATATTCACAAAACGGCCTTTGTGAGTCGGTATGGCAGCTACGAGTACCTGGTCATGCCATTCGGACTGTGTAATGCACCAGCAACCTTCCAGCGCATCATGAACACAGTACTGCGGGAAGGCTTGGACAAATATGTGTTGGTGTTCCTTGATGACATCCTGATACAGCAGAACCAAGGAGGAACACCTACGACACATCAGGGAAGTTCTGAGTAGACTTCGGTCGGAGAAGCTGTTTGGGAGGCTGAAGAAATGCGACTTCTTCAGAACCAAAGTCGAATATCTGGGCTTCGACGTGGGAGCTGAGGGGATCAAGCCCTCATTGTCGAAGGTCAGAGCAATTTTGGATTGGCCGACACCAACAAATGTCACTGATGTCCGGTTATTTTTGGGGCTGTGCAGTTTTTATCGCAGATTCATATGGTGGTTCAGCGAACTGGCAGCACCCATGACGGACCTCACCAAAAAGGACAGGACCTTTGTCTGGAACGATGAAGCAGAGAAATCATTCAACCGGTTGAAGACAGCAATGGTGACTGCTCCAGTGTTGCAGTTACCGGATTTCGAGCGGGAATTTGTGGTCACAACGGATGCGTCAGAGGTATCCGTCGGAGGTATCCTGCAACAGGATTTTGGCAACGGGCTGCAACCCGTTTGCTATGAAAGCAGGAAGCTCAACCCCGCAGAAACCCGGTACAGTGCATACGAAAGGGAATTTCTGGGCATCACCTGGGCTGTTGGGAAATGGCGGCATTATTTGGCCAGCCGCCACTTCATCGTCCAGACAGATCATGACTCTTTGAAAAACCTGCCTAACCAACCTGCTGTCAACAGGCGGTTTTGGAAATGGGTGCAGGTACTGCAGGGATACGATTGTGACATTGTCCATATCCCAGGAAAAGACAACCCTGCAGACTTCCTCACGCGCAGGAGTATTCAGGAATTGCGCAGTATGGCAGATGTGCGTGCGGAAGAGGAGTCATTGGTCCAATGTCTTAAGTTGAATGAAGGTGACAAGGGGGAGAACGAAATACAAAAGAAACTCGATGAAATTTTTAAGAAGTCGAGAACTGGGGAAGCAGTGGTGGCTGCTGGTGGGGGAGATCATCCACTTTATTCTTTACATTCTTTGTTGGTGACCAATGCCCGTGTCACACTGGAAGAAAGCTTGAGGGACTCCATTAAAAAGGGCTATCGAGAAGACAGTAGATGGGCAGAAGTGATGGAACAGTTGGAATCTGCCCAAGGACGTGTCACCAGGATCGGGAATCGTGATTACCGGCTGAGTCATGGATTACTGGAGATTAAAGTGAAAGACAATTCAGAGGACAGGCGACCTTGGAGGTTGGTGGTGCCTGATGCGGAGGATGCCCGCAGAAGGATTATGGAGGAGATACATGCAGTACCATACGCGGGTCATCTGGGCTACAACAAGACACTCAAGAAGTTACAGCAAAACTTCTACTGGCCAGACCACACGGTGGATGTGAGAGATTATGTGTTGGGATGTGAGGTCTGCCAGTCTGAGAAGAGTGTCCACAAGGTGCCGGCTGGACTACTGCAACCTTTACAACTTCCAGAGGAGAAATGGAGCGACATCAGCTTGGACTTCATCATGGGTCTACCGGTCAGTGAGAGGAGCAACGACGGGATCCTGACAGTTGTAGACCGGGCCACGAAGATGGTACACCTAGTACCAATTCAGCAGTCCATCACGGCTGCTGAAACTGCCCGTGTCTACTGGGACAACATTGGGAAACTACACGGGATCCCCAGGTCAATTGTCAGTGACCGTGATCCAAGATTTGTGTCCAAGTTCTGGCAAGAATTCTGGAAGTTACTGGGGAGTAAGCTGCGAATGTCCAGTGCCCACCACCCTCAGACAGATGGTCAAACGGAGGCAGCAAATAGGGTGGTGGAGCAAGTCCTCCGATGCACAATCCATGCGAGTCAGGACATCACACACTGGGAGCGTTATCTGCCCATGGTGGAATTTGTAATGAACAGCAGCGCATCACCAGCTACGGGGCATACACCGTTCTACCTCAACTATGGGTTTGAACCAGTGACCCCATTGGACTTGATACGAGACGTCGACCAGACAAACCTTGAAGGGGTTGATGTTTTCGTGAAACGTATGAAGAAGACGTTCAAGTTGGCGATGCAGATGGTTCAACAGGCGCAACAGGGACAGAAACGCCAAGCCGACCAACGGCGGCATGATCAACGGTTTCACAGTGGGGAACAGGTGTTGCTGAGCACTGAACATCTACAATTGAAGAATGCACCTGTTCGCAAACTCAAGAGGCGATTCGTGGGTCCCTTTGCTGTGGTCCGTCCGGTGGGACCAGTGGCCTACGAATTGGAGTTGCCTAAAGGGTGGAAGATTCACAATGTCTTCCATACGAGTTTGCTTTGACCATTCAGAACATCCAAATGGTCGTCCCCACAGGAAGATGAAGACACTGAGATTGAAGTTGAAGCTGATGAACCATACGACGTAGAGAAGCTGCTGCGTTGGAGATGGGCAGGCCCCAGTGGCAGGAGGCATAAGGAATTTTTGGTGTTATGGACTGGGTGGAGTTTGGATGATGCCTCCTGGATACCGGCAGGAAATTTCACCTATGCGAGAGAGCTGCAGAAGATGATCAAGAGGGACAAGCCCGAGGAAGTCACTAGTATGGGATAGTGACGCTTTCGAGGGCGAAAGCTACCCCAAGGGGAGAGTACTATTGTGGAGCTACTTGGGGGCAGGCAGTTAATGGTGTTTTCTGCAGTTATATTACGTAATCTCGCTGAGTCATCCTTATCTACAGTTTACTTATGATTTCCTAGTTCCAACGCTTCGTTCAGCACTCAATTCTGAGGAGTATGGAGGAAGATACGGCCTCTTGAAGACGTAGTACTTTGAGGCCAGGTGCTGGGTGGGGATTGTTGGAATTAGAGCTAGATTAGGTTGATTATAGGTGACGGAGGGGCGCTGGTACATGGTCCGTACATTACAATGAGCTGTCATGTCTGATGTGACGCGATGGACCCGCGACCGGGCATCGCGCAGGTACATTGGATGCGCGCCGCGTTGTGTCAGACTGTAACCGCATTCGGGCCCCCTCTCTGCCCCGCCGCGAGGCAGCGAACCGCCGACTGCCGCCGCGAACCCACCGCCTGCACACGGCAGGCTTCGGGGAAGGTCCCCAAGCGTCCCAAGGGCCCACCGCGCTACCGAATAACCGAGCACCCCGACAACGCCCGCCGGAATTCGGCGGAGAGGCGCGGCATCGAGGCCGCGCCATCGGGTGCGGCGACCGCCCCCAACACTCCGGAAACCAGCGGCCGCCCGCGGGCCGCAACAGTCGCTAGGCCTGAGGGATATTTCTGTTGACATTTTCAATGTAAGTAATTGCAATGTTTTCAGCAAATCGTACTGTGTTGGTTGAACTACTGCACTTGCGTATCAGGTCGCGATCCCATACTCAAACCTTCTCAACCAACTCCTGAAAGTTTCGACTTGTTCAACTACGCGGGGATGGCACCGATGATGTCTGACACAATGCCGGAGTCGACTGCAAAGACCAGAGGCGAGCGATTGGAGGCCCGCAAGAGACGAGCTGCCCAGCAGCAGTCCATACATAGCGCTTTCAAGAAGAAGAGACGCAGTGCACCAGGGCCGCAAACGCTGGAAAAGGCGGGCGAGGATGACGTCATCAAAGTTGATGGCCCATGGACGCCCATCGATGATAGGGATGGCACCCACGGGAAGAAGAAGAAGAAGAAGATAAGATTTGTTGTTACATCGAGAAACAGGTCATACACGGGCCACTCCCCCCCCTCCTAAGCAGGTGTTAGTGAGACTCTTTGCCATACTACGATAAGATGATATAGAGTCTCCAAGTGCGACAGGGTGAGCACAACACACAGGCAACGCACCAAAAGCAAACATGCACTCAGGGGGGTCCCGCAGGAGCAGTGTAAATGTCCGTAACGTACATGTAGTGTCAGGCCCCAAGGACCAGTCCACCGCGCTCAATGTCCAACCACCCCGGAATCAATGTCCATGAGAGAACCCCCAGTAACCCGTACCCATCAACCCAGGTCCAAAAACTCCCACCACAGCCCAGGAGTCACCCAGCAACCCCCAGGCAATCCAACACCCCGTCATAGAGTCTGAAGAATACAAACCCACTCCACTCCATCATAATCATGAAAAGAACACAGGGAAGCCCAATCAAGAATCGACCGAAGCACAACCAACAGCCCCCAAGCCCGGCCAACCATCCAAAGCCCAGCAGAGCCCATGGGTCACTAGACTGCCCAAAGCCCACCCAGCAACCCCAAAGCCCGGCCGACCACCCAAAGCCCAGCCGAGGCCCGAAGCCACTAGACTGCCAAAAGCCCACCCAGCAACCCAAAGCCCAAATCTAAAGCTCCAAAGCAAGGCTCCGGGAGCTACTGATCGCCTAAAGCCTGGGCCTGAGTTCGAAGCTACTAGATCGCCAAAGTTCGGCCTGATCGCCTAAAGCTTGAGCCCGAAGCTGACGCCAAAGCCCACTCCAGCACCCCAAAGCCCAGCCGAGCCCAAAGCCCAGCCAACTAGACTGCCCGAAGCCCAGCAGAAACATGAAAATCCCAAAGAGAGTCGTAGCGCCCAGCAAGTCAAAGAAAGGAGGTCCCAAGAACGCCTCAATCCCAAGTGTCACTCGCGCTCGGCCGACCAGACAGCCCTGAGGAAAGGGGCCAAATACCGGCGACCAGAGCCAACCAGAAAATCCCAAGTCCAGTCGCATACTCCATGAGTGTCAATCGCAATAGTGGAGCGTAGTCTCTGGCGAACCACTGTGAACTGTGGACAGTGGAGCAAACGATGCTCACGGTCGTCCACGTCTGCCGCACACCACTGGCAACGGCTATCCTCCCGATGGCCAAACCGGTGCAAATATGCCCGTGTGCGATAGTGTCCCGAGATGAACTGGGACACTAAGGCTACCTCCAACCGACTCATACCGCTCAGCCAACGCAGGTCACGACTGAAGTGTGGAAGGTCTACATGCGCAGCACTCCCCTCGTACCCATCCCGCATCTGACGATCCGCCTCCCTCTCTGCATGGTGCCACAAAACGGTCTGGAGGTAGGCCCTACACGAGGGGACCACCTCACTATCACTCGCCTGGAGGCTCCTCCGTCCCGCCTCTCGGGCAGCAACATCTGCCAAGTCGTGCTCCCTCAAACCAACATGACTGGGAGTCCACCAAAGTCGAACATCCGCCCCACGGTCGTGGAGGCGAGCAAGGGCGTCGCGTGCAGCCAGAGCCAGCTCCAGGTAGTGGAGGTGGCGCCGAACCCCCTTGAGGGCCGGCTGCGAATCACACACGAAGGTCACACGGACTAGCACAGAGCGCTGGTCAGCCATAGTGCAACCAAGGCGAAGAGCAATCAGCTCAGCCTGCGTACTCGAGTGGAAGCCCTAAAATGAGACTGAGGAAATCTGACCATCGGATGTCGTGCCGTCAAACAGAACAGCGGCAGCACCACAAGCCCGACCGCATATGGATCCATCTGTAAAAATCCAGAGGTCATCGTCAGAGGCCTCAAGACATCCCATACGAATCCGGTCAATCGAAGCAACCCTGTCCTCTAGAATAGAGGGAAGGGGATCCCATCGAGGGGCAGAGGGGTCTGTCACCCAGGAGTGGCGGACCTCCACCCGCTGCAGAAGAGAGAGAGATAGGCCATCAGGTGGGGAGCGCCCTGCAAAGGGGCGCAAGCACGACCGCAGATAGTCGTCACAGGTCGTGAATGAGGACGAGGTCGTGTGCCCTCCCGCACGGGGCGGGGGGCCCTCTGCTAGTAAGTCCATCCCATAAGAGAGGTGATGCATATAGAAATCCACAACCCGCTGTCGCACATAAGTGGCTGCCGGAAGCAACCCAGCCAAGAACCGTGCAGCATCCCCTGAAACCGTCCGGTAGAGGCCCATCGTGGTGATGGCGCACTGTCGGAGGACCCTATCCAGTGGGCCCCTGCCCAGATCTCCGGTAAGACCGGAGCACCAAGCCGGAGCTGCGTAGAAGAGGAGGGGGAGAATGGAAGCCTCCACAAAGCGGCGGACGACCAAGGGGTGGAAACCCCATAAGGTGCCCACGCCACGGTAGATGGCACGAAGACGTGCGAGTGCCTGCTCGGACACCCGGGTGATGTGCGGGAGCCATGTGAGTTGAGAATCAATCCAAACGCCCAAACATCGAAGGACGGGGACGCACGTCAGGGAAGTCCCATCAAGAACAAACGTCGGGTCTGGTACCCGCGGGTGGAAGTGGTCGATCCCCATGATGAGGCACTTGGAAGGACTGAACTCAGCCTTCCAGCGCCGGGCCCACCTAGAGATCACTGCACTGACTTGCTGGCCAATCCCATCGCTGTCCTCGTCTCTCCCCACAATCCACCAAGCCGTCACGTCGTCAGCAAACGCCTGTGCTGACGCCTCCTCCACCGAGGCCAGGTCCATCAACAGGTCGTTGACGAAGACCAAGAAAAGGATGCAGGAGAGCGGAGATCCCTGGGGGACCCCCGCATGTAGGCGCCTGGTCTCTCGCACAGTCCCCACCCTCACAGTCGCAACACGGTCTGCCAAGAAGGAACGTACCCAACCAAGAAGCTCCCCTGGAATCCCCATCGCGGCAAGCTTGTGAAGCAAGCCCGGGTGCCACACACGGTCGTAAGCACCCCTGATGTCCAGGCTAAGGAGCACCATCCGTCGAAAGGACCGTATGGCGAGTCCAGCCTGACTCGCCAAATGCCATAGTGCAGACTCGGCGCTACGTCTCTGTCGGAATCCAAACTGAACTGGGGAAAGAAGCTGATGATGCTCAAGGAAGTAGGTGAGGCGGGCCGTTACAATGCGCTCCAAAGCCTTGGAGACGCAAAGCAACAGGCTGATAGGCCTGTAGCCTGACGGGGGTGTAGGGGCCCCCGAGGGCTTCGGCACCGCCACCACCTCGGCCATCTTCCACACTGACGGAACATGTCGGTGTTGAAGAGAGGCCGTGAAGAGCCGTAGCAAGTATGGTCGGAAGATGTCCTCACACAAACGGAGGCACACGTTGGGGACACCATCGGAGCCAGGGGCCTTGAAGGCCCCAGAGGCAAAGATGGCCTCGTGCAGCTCCTCCTCCGTAACGGGAGGGGCATCCCTCAACTGTGCCTCCTCCAATGTAGAACTGATGCCCACGGCCACTCCTGCGTGGAAGGCGTCGTCCGGCCGCAACTGATCCGGAAAGAAGCGGTCTGTCAATGCGCGGGCTTTGCCCGCCTCGTCGCAAATCCGCTCAGTCCCCACAACAAGGTCGGGCATCCTCTGCCCCCTGGTGGGGCACGTGATGCGCTCAAAGTCCCTCCAAAAGTCAGCTGGGGAAGTGTCCGTGCAAAACTTCCGCCAGCTCTCCCGTTTGGCCACACCAATGGCCTGCCGTAGTGCGCGTTTACATGCGTTAACGTCGCACTTGTCCGCAGGGCTCTGAGTGCAAGCCCAACGGCGGAGGGCCCGCGTGACCGCCTGGCGAAGTGACTCCAGGTGGGGAGACCACCAGGCGTGGGCCGAAGGCCCCGCCGGACGTCTCTGGGGTACAAGGGAGGCAATGGGACCCTCCAATGCAGCGCCCAGAGCCTGTGCATAAGTCTCGATGTCCTGCGCGCATGCGAGAGGCATGCTGGAGGGCAAGTGAGCCTCGAGCGCCTGTCTAAGTGCTGGTCTGAATAAATCCCAATCCACCTTGCGCCAGTTAAGGCGCCTGTCCCTCTGCACAATCGTCGTCAATGCGAAGGTGGAAGACACGGCAAGGTGGTCGGAGGCCAATGGGTGGCCCGACAAGACTCGCCAGTCTCGAGCAAGGCGTGAGAGCGCAGGGGAAGAGAGCGTGATGTCGATGTACGTCCCAGTGCTCCCCTCCCACGACGGCTCAAAAGTAGGTCCCTGTGTGTAGTCGTTCTCCACCACAAGCTGGTGGTGGAGAATGAAGTCCTCAACATGGCGTCCTAGGGCGTTGGAGGCCACCTCAGGGGGCCCCCACCACGGGCTGTGCCCGTTGCAGTCAGACCCCACCAGGACGAGGGGAGTCTGCCGACGGGCCAGAGACACCAGGGATGACAGCTTAGTCAATCCCTCCCCAGACGTATGCTGAATATACGCAGAAATAAGGGCCACTGGGCCCCGCCGTGTCGAAAGAGCCACCCCACAAACGCGGGGGTGGGCAAAATCCAGTGACCGCCCAGAGAGGCCAGTCCGCAGCAAAATAGCCACCTGGGGGCCACCCGACCCACTCGGGCTGGCCCCCACTGTCAGGAGTGGTAAATAGACCTCATATCCTCTAAAAGCCGTCCCCCGCTGTAGGCCTGGGGGGATGTCCTGAAGCAGAAGAACATCAACTGCGTGGTCACTCAAGAACTGCTGGAGAAGGTCAGAACAACCCTCCATACCACGCATGTTCAACTGCAGGACCCGCAAGTCGCCCCTGAGTGGGGGCAGGCGGCGACCGCATCGACGAGAGGTCGGCATCTAACAACTGTCCCCCGTGTGGGGGCGAAGCTGAGAAGCTGGAGACGATGTCTGGGTGCTGGGAGGTGTAGGATGGCCCCTGGTGGGCCTCA